>JABCMJ010003787.1:0-22787 GCA_014822125.1 Arbutus unedo
ATTTCCAGAAAGTAAATAATTAACAACTTGAAGTTGGAATTCAGGTCTCCCCAGTTCAACTAGGATCCTAGTTCCGTAATTTCTACGCCAATTAAATTCAAATCGAGAAAAGGAAGTTTTTCAATCACTAAATCAAATCCATTGTCGAATCCTACTCAGCAGAATATGGAGGTACTTATGGCTAGTTGGTGAGGCAATAGCTTACCAAGGCGATGATCAGTAGTTGGTTTAAGAGGATGATCAGCCACACTGAGACTGAGACACGACCCAGACTCCTACGGGAGGCAGCAGTGGGGAATTTTTCGCAATGGGCGAAAGCCTGGCGAATAAGTATCGGCTAACTCTTATAAACATTATATAACAGGTAATTAATTTTTTTAATTAAAAAAATGAGGCGGGATGGGAATCGCTGATCCCCGTTTAGGACGGGGATTGGAGTGTAGAATTCATCCCTTTTTGGGGAACGGAGCTAGGGTGGAGGCAAATTTATAATTCAAAAATTAAAGACGGGAATGAAAAATTCGATTTCGATTTGTTCCGTTGTGATCCCTAACGTCACGGGGAAGAAATTGTACCTCGATGGGGGCTCAGACCCAATTACTGAAGATTATAGGAAACGGACCTCAGCCTGAAGAAATGTTCTTGGGTCAAAGACTTCACTGATTCGGCCCAGCCCATCGTAGTCCAAAAATATTAAAGCCCTAAGTTTAATTTTGTACATTATTTTCGCTGTTTTCCGGCCATTTTCACTAACATTTTACCAAATTCGCTGAATTATTTTAGATTATTTATTGGGCTTTATGCAAGGAAGACTGAAAACAAAATTTGTGAGTAAAAGGTCCCAAAAAACAATATTTAAAAACAATATTTATATTTTTAGTGTTGTTTTATCTGAATTTTATTTTATTTTTTTACTATTTTTATCGAATAGAATGAACAAAAATACGAAGCAGTAAATCTTAAATTATACAAAAAAAATTATAAGTTATCAAATAATACCTAAATGCTACAGTTATAAACGAAAATAATTTCTACAAACTTAGTTTTATTATCCTACTCCCAATAGTATATATGAAATATTTTAGCTTTCAAAATAGATGTACTAAGGAGTGTGAATGTTTAAAGAAAGTCTACAAACATAATTTATATGTACAGTTTTGAAACTATATGTATATATGTACAAATTTAAACACGGATATATTTTAAAAACTGTTAAATATATTTAGAGTCTATCAAAATAATATAAATTTTACATGATTGATTTATATACATTTATATTCGAGTATTGCTCGAATATTTAACCATTTTATCTTGTGGACTGATGCGGCAGGGTGACCCGTCAATAATGATTATTTTCGCGTTAGCTGCTATAATTTCTAAATAGCTTTGTCTTATCAAAGCTAAAAACAAAAAAAAATAAAAAATGAAAGAGTCCTACTCTCTCTCTCTCTCTCTCTCTTCTCTTTCTTCTCCAGGGTTTCATCTCGAGATGGTAATCTCCAAAACCCAGATCACGGTAATAAAAGTCTCTCCCCCCTTCTCTCTCTAAATAATTTGACACAGATTAAGTGTATAAATCTGAATATATATGTGTTTAAAATCATCTAAGGCACGTAAGACTCTTATTATTTTGTGAATTCTACGTTTATTAAACGATTCTAAATACATTTGTATATAAATTTATACGTTAAAAATTATACTCCTAGACTTTTGTATACCAAAATAGGTAGAGCCACGATTCATGGCCATGTGACCCGATAGCAAATCACTTTTAAGATTAAACTGGAGCACTCCTTGCAAAAAATCACGTCCACAGAGTTCGCATATCAAAAATCCATTTCAATTGGTGTCGCAAATCACATTTTTTAAATTATGAGCCTCCTTTACATTTTCGGCGCCATAGAGCAAGACTAGCGGGAGGCGAGAGCAAAAAAATAAAGAATTTTTTTTTTTTTGTTGCTTCCCGCCATAAATCGAGAAGTCAATTCAAATTAAATCCAGTCTCATGCCGTCTTCAAGAATAGGCTTGAAATGAAAATATCACTGGATTAGTGATCATTAGAAAATATGGCCGGCTCACAAAGTCACATATCATGGAAGTTTGAGAGCTCGTAATAGAAGATAAAAGATTAGATACTGATCGAACATAAAAACAAAAGAAAACAAGAGTTATAAAATGAACTACTGGGAATTTCTAAACCAACCAATTTAAAATATCCTTCAAACAAATTAATAAATGAATAAAAGAACAAACGAATACAAATCGGCTAATCCCTCTCAAAAGTCAATTTTCACACAATCAACTAATGAGTGCCCCTAAATCTACACAACATAAAAAAATAAAAAATAAAAAACAAATAATAACTGGCATGGCCTTCCAAAACCAGGAGAGCTGTGACATGAAAAATAAAAAAATAAGAAGAAAAATGACGATAAATTAAGAAGGTTAATACCAGCTATTACAAATGAAACAATTAGTCATTCGTCAGATCCTGATAATGCTTTTACCACCATTTGCATCATTTTCACTCGCATTTCTAGTGCCTGAATATAGTCAGCCGTATCTCTGAATAGCCCATCCAGCCCTACTGACTTCCTCTCTGGGACAAGTTTCCTCAGTACTCTAACCCTTTTCTCCACTTCATTTGCAGATCTTCTATACCCTTGTAACCTGGCCCTCCTCTTCATCAAAATCCTGGCCCTCTTGCTCCCTTTCCATATCCTCCTCCTCCTCGATTGGGCCTTCAAACCCACATTTGAATTCCACCTCCTTTCATTTCCTACGAACCCAAGGGCAACAAGCTGCAGGGATTGTGAAGCACTACCCATGTTTCTCTCTCTCTCTCTCTCTCTCTCTCTCTAAGCACACCTTTGAAACCCTTGTACTTCTGTTTTGAAAGAGAAAAATTCAATTGTTGCTCAATTGCACAAAGTGGGGGGTTTTTATATGTTTCTTGGGAGGGAAATGGAATGGGTTGGTGACCATTGAGGATAATATTAAGTTTTTCTACGGCAGCCAATTTTATATCAGGAAAATCATGATGTACTAACAAAATTATTGGACTGAATGATACGGCTCTTTATAATTTTATATTTAGTTACGTCGTGAACTTAAACGATACATCATATTATAAATGGATTATTTTTTTTTATAGAATTTTGATTGGTGGATCGTCGTCCAGATGGGCAAATGAGATAGAGCCAAGTGTAGTAGAGTGGGGTTTTGGTTGTTGCTTTTGGGCATGTTGTCCAACTCAATGCACATGCACCCACATGATTCCTTTCACCATCACCTATAGCTTCCTAAACCGCCCTCTCTTTTATCCACTCCATCTCATCAAACCACCCTGGATTATTCTTTCCCCACTGTTCAAGTTCAATGCACAAACTCATAATACGAACCAATTTACACCCTTTTTTTTTAATAACAGGAATCAACATAGATTGACGCATCACTGCAATTCTTGGAATCTGAATTGAGTTTTCAAGAAACTGCTCGAGTTTTAGCAAAAGCTTCTCTTCCAGACGTAACGAATGTTATTCTAGGAAAAATTGTACCCATTGGTATGCCAAATTCAAAGGATTAATGATTCTGTAATAAGAATTTCGACTAGCGCATGCAAGATTAGCCTAAGCTGAGTTAGGCTCCTTAATTTTCTCAGTCCAAGTTCAATGAAGACGGGAATGCACATGACAGGAAACTCCTATGGTGGTTGAGCCCATGTTTCCAACGAGGAAGCCAGTGGATTAATCGTGCTATGAGGAAACTAATCGGAAAATGCTAAAGGGTTGAAAATAAACTCTTTTGTCAATGTTTATGCCAACAAAACTGGATAATTCAGATCCTTATGTTGGGAATAGTACTAGGAAGATGATTTTCTGACGAAACACATATCTTCTAGAAAAATGCTGATTAATTTATTTGCTAAAATCAAATTAATCATTCACGATTCACCAATCATGTTTTAACATGTTTTGGTTTAAAGTGTTATATATGTTTTGCTACTAATATTCCTATATTAGTTAATTTGTGAGCTGCCAAACAGAGCAACAATAATTGTGTTTAGAGATTAATCAGGGAAGTGTCCATCATATGACGAGAAAGCTTCTCACTCCTCTCTCTCTCTCCGGCATTCAAGGGGAGGTGAATATTGTCGTCATAAACCTTCTCAATGACTACGTTGTTTAGGGGCATGTTTTATTGTCATCAAATTGGGCAGATGTTTGGTATTGAATAAATAATCCATGTTTTCCCCAAAAGGTTGGCTGAAGAACATGCTTTCACATGCAGTTTTAAGTGTTGAGGCTAAGATTATAAGAGCAATCTAGCTGGCTTAAGCATGGAAGGTCGAATGGTTTCTAGGCATGTAGCATGGGGATAATCGTATAGTAATAGTCAGGCCCCCCAGCCCCCCTATATCTATGTATCTATATCCTTATATTCTTTGTATATACCCTAATTTGAGTTGCATGCACGTTATAGTGAACATGTAAACATGAAGGAATGTGGGGTACAGTCCTCTTCCCCTAGTCTAATCCACGATTGGTGCGAATTCATTTTATTTGTAACATGTTTTAGGATTGCTAGATATTATATATCGTTTATTTGCCAATCCATCACCTTTCTATGTTCTCGGATATATGTAGATGTATGATATAGGAACGGGAACTATCCCTTTTATTCCATCATAATTTTTGGTAGCTGGCTAGCATGATTCGCGTCCACTGAATCAAAGAAAGATTCAAGATAGGGATGGCAACGGGACAGATCGAGGCGGTTATTAGAATAACCGTACCCGATCTCCGAATATTATATCCTACTCCAAAATATGCAAAAAAAACAGCATCATATTAGATTAATGATCGCCGATCACAGCTGGAGAGTGGAGAATCAGGTCTTTCAACTTTCAAGTCTCAATTTCCCAAACCTCCTTGCTCCGCTGATATTTAGGTTTAGGTTTAGGGTTAAGGGTTATATATATATATAACGACGTCGTTTTGATTTCGGTTGATTTTGAGGAACAGTTGGATTCGGGGACTGGCTCGGTTATTTATCTAAACTATAACCAAATTGAACCCCAGCAGGTATTCATCCATTCGTACCACATCCATATCCACGGGGGAAAATGATTGCGGTTCAAAAAAAATTGAGCGGTTCGATTCAGGTAACCATCAGTTCGGTCTAAATTGTCATTCCTAATTCAAAACCTAGTCTGGGAACAAAGCCAAATGCCATGAGCAAGGTCGGCCTCGGAAATTTTGGGGCCCTAGCCAAGGTTAAAAAATAACCTGATGAGTACGTAATATTGCATAACTTTCAGCTCATCCGATCTATTTTGGCACGCGTGCGTGAGTTTTGTTGCATATTCTATTCAGTATTGCACGTAAGGTATTTCTTGGTCCATTGCAGGTTGATAGCGTTAAAGGAGTATTCTGGGTAGTCAATATGATGCCTAGGATTCCTATTAAATCCCGAAGTCCAGAAGCATGTTATTGAACCTATCGACGGCTCGAGAAATAGTCATGTAATCTGTCTCATCCTGATGGGCATGAATGAGCCATCTAAATGGCCTGGAAATGAAGGAAAGCTAGGGAGATGGTGCAACTTATCCTGTCCAGATGGGCATGAATGAACTATCTGGATGGCCTGGAAATGAAGGAAAGCTAGGAAGATGTTGCAACTTATTTTGTCCGGATGGGCATGGATCAACCATTTAGATGGCCATGGACTGCGACAGATGCTTTATTCTGTCTAATGGATGATGTTTTGGGTTATCTCAAGCCCCGTACCAAGACCTTTTGAGAGATACCATGACACCTAAGGAGTGACAACACTTTATGTCTTTTCTTGAGGACTTTTTGAAAATTTTGGGCCTAGGAATATTAGGTTTTTTGGAGTTTTCTCTATTATGATTTAGGTATGAATTTTATATGGAGGAGTAGAGAGTAGAGAGAAAACTTCCTCAAGTTTCCATGGCTACTTCTTGAATATTTTTCTGTATAGTCTCATGTAATCACCTACTTTATAATCCATTTTCCATTGAGAAATCAAAGGGCATATTTGATTTTCTCCATCTTTTGCATTACTTTAATACAAGGTAATATCAACTTTCATTGCTATGTTGTTCTTGCTATTTAATCTTGTAGTGTCTTTCCATTACATAATGCTAAGCTAGTTATGTAGGCTTAGTTTTGAGATGATCTTCATCTCATGATCTAGGCAACCAAGATATCTTCTTCTAGAATTTTCAAAACTTGTTGGAAAATGAAGATTGTTCTTCCTCTTTTGAAACTTAGGTGAAGTGTTAAACTTTTGGTTGGGTGTACTCAAAGTGTTTTTGAGACATTCAATGCTTAGGTCGATGTTCTTCATTCTTTAACCTATTTTCCATTAATAACTTCATTCTCCAACACATATTGTGAGCTTAATAGTTTCATTGACATATTCTCCGGCCAATAACATAGGAACTTTATTCTTGGTTGTGTAGCAAGGAAGATATCAATTGCCTAGGTTATAGATGAAGGAATTCGAAATACCATGTCTTCCCATTATCTAATCACTCTTTCGTGTAATCCTTGTTCTTTAGCGATAATCTCAAATCCGAACCACAAAAAGGATTGGTGTTCTTAACGCCGAAACTGTGCTACACTTATTCGCCAGGTTGCAACTTCACAATTTCCCGTGGGATTGATACCCGATGCTTCTCCTCTATACATTCTCATTGAAGAGTAGAAGGAGTTCAGATTATTAAATGTGATCGAACCAGAGCCACAACGATACACTATTCCTGGTTGACCACATTTTTGATGCTGTTGCCGGAGAATTCACTACGTGAAGTGTTTCACGCTTGGTGAGTATCTTTAGCGCTTGTAAATTGTTGTCTATACTTTTTTTTTTTTGGGTTTTAGTCTGCAGTAGATTGTTAGTCGAGCGCGCTGTTAGGGTGCATGAGTGTTTACGCTCGTGATCATACCCATAGACTTGTGAGAATACAAGTCTATGGGTATGATCACGATTGGTGCAAATTCATTTTATTTGTAACATGTTTTAGGATTGCTAGATATTATATATCGTTTATTTGCCAATCCATCACCTTTCTATGTTCTCGGATATATGAAAATGTATGATATAGGAACGGGAACTATCCTTTTTATTCCATCGTAATTTTTGGTAGCTGGCTAGCATGATTCGCGTCCACTGAATCAAAGAAAGATTCAAGGTAGGGATGGCAACGGGACGGATCGAGGCGGTTATTAGGATAACCGTACCCGATCCCCGAATATTATATTCTACCCGAAATCGCCCCAATAACCGAACAGGGGAGAGAAAATGCTCTATAACCAAATCATTCGGTTAGGAAAATACCCGAACTAAACTGAACCATAATCAAAACTGGAAAAAAAACTGATAAACAGCAAAATATGTAAAAAAAATAGCATCACATTAGATTAATGATCGTTCAACTTTTAAGTCTTAATTTCTCAAATCTCCTTGCGCCACTGATATTTAGATTTAGGTTTAGGTTTAGGTTTAGTGTTAAGGGTTATAATTATTTGTTTATATATATAACGACGTCGTTTTGATTTTGATTGAGTTCGAGTAACAGTTGGATTCAGGGACTAGCTCGGTTATTTATCTAAACTATAACCTAATTCAAGACCTAGTCTAGGAACAAAGCCAAATGCCATGGGCAAGGCCAGCCCCGGAAATTTCAGGGCCCTAGCCAAGGTTAAAAAATAACCCCTCTTGAAGAAAATTTCAAAAAATAAAATAAAATAAAATAATTATAGTAAGAATTACAAAACATAAAACGTATTTTGGTTCTTCACATTAACTGATTGAATTTCAAACTTTCTAGTAAATAAAATTACATCCGTAATTTTATTGATGTAATGGAGATTTTATAAACAAAAATTCAAAATTTTTATATGATAGTTATATCGTTTATCACATAATTGGTAAAGTTTGAACTTTGTTAAGAAAATTTGTTATCTGCTAATATTTCTTCAAAATTTATAAAACCGTTATCGTCTCTAATTGAAGAATAATTTATTTAAAAAATTATGGATATGTTAGCAAATAAATTCACAAAAGTTAAAATTCATCTATTTATTTAAATATGAAGTACTTTTCTATTTTATCAAACTATTCAAGGCCAATAAAAGATATAAAAAATTAATTTTAAAATGAAAATATTGAATAAATAAAAGTCAATCAATTCATAAAAATCTCCAGAAAAGAAAAGACAAAGATAAAATAAAAAAGACCTACTAACAAGCCCCAGAATCATACTAAAAAGTACATAAGTCAAAACACATCTAAGTTCATAAATTTTTTTCAAATTACAATTTGCGAATGAAATTAAAATAGAAATTAATATACATAATATATATACACACGCCAAGTTTTAGAGGCTTGAATAGTTAGGATAAATAAGAGGAAGAAAAGTTAAAAGTGTGGAACAAAGAATGAACACTAATTGTTGTGGGCTTTAAGAGTTTTTAATTGAAGCAAATTCAATCTATTTTTCTTTTATTTTGATTTTTAAGAGATTTTTCTTCTAAATCCAAACAATTGGGTTCAAAATATATAATGAGGCATTTCTTTTTTATTGGGCCGTGCTTAATGGAGTAGTTGAGATAAATAATTTTTCGGCCTTGTTTTTACTTAAAAACAAAATCAAGAGGAGCCCTAATTTTGGAATTTTTTTGGAGAGCCCAAGACAATGACCTAGTAGGCCTTGCCCTTGGATAAGCTCCAGCCACGAGGATGGAGCAACCGTCCACCCATTCGTTCCTCAATGTTTCTATGGCAATTAAATAGGGTAAGTGACAAGATCACAAATACTATCACAAGAAAGCCCCCTCCTTGTCTCTAAAGGGGCCTGTCATTTCATTCATATGTCTTGACTTTGGTTTTCAATTGAGCTATGGTCTTGCCGGCAAATGGTCCTCTATTCACTATTCTTGAAGAACTCCTCTTACAATTATAATAGACATAGATAGGTTTTTAGAACACTTTATGTTTGGCTCAAGATGTCCCTCTAATCTAACTACTTTAGCTTATCTATGCTTTTAGTCTAAGTTTGAAAAATTCTTTTTGTGAAGTCCACTTGAATCCAAAATCAAAAAGTGAACCTACAAAAGAAGTTCTTGAGGTGCTTTGTAGTGGCAGTAGTGAACATTACAATTAAAGATAAGGAGGGGGCTCCATTGATGGACCTCCACCGTGTCATTGTACATGTATATGTATTTGTTTTGCTAGTGATGTATTTGTTTCATGTATATGTGTGTGTGTGTGTGTATATATATATATATATATATATATATATATACACACACACTAGCACATAGCACAGCCAAAATTAAGATTTAGAGGAGCCACGTGGCAGAAGGGTAATCCACAGTAAAAAAAATGCTTAGTATTTACGAACACATGTATGTATATATCTGTCAAAAAACTAATAGAAACCGATAAGATACCGGTAAAGAAAACATAAGAGTGTACCACCATAATCAAGGAAACAGTAGATGCATTTGGCAAAAAACCCATTCCAATAACTTCCTCAAGGTAAAAAGGCATCAAAGGACTTCAAGCATTGAAGAAATCTCCGAACAATGAGGTGCGAGTGACCTTATTCTGCAGGAAACCACCTGATTAAGCAGGCCATCACAAGACTTTTGCATCATGGCAACAGGGTCTTAACATCAGGACATGACCCTCTGGAAGGAAGTTTATTTATTCTTGAAAAATGCATCCAATAAGGATATTGTCCTTAACAATATCAAGATCAGTGCTCCATATATATGCCTGGTTTGGCCGAAGCCATCCAATATCTCTTTCCTTGGAATATCCTCTGAATTCTTATCAAAATGTTCTTGAGATGAATGTCAGGATATATGAATTCGCGTATCCATTTACTAGAGCATCATCGGGATCTTCAATTCTTTCCTAAGAAGCACAGGCCATACACGAGACGCAGCTACAACACGATGAGACACGTGCATACATTGATTCCCAAAATACAAACACAAGTATGTTACATTGAAATATGTTCAAGTAAAAGTTTTTGTCACGAATTAAGAAACGAGCAAGAAATACCAAGTATGAAGACTCTAGATAGGCACCGGACTCAATAAGCTCAAAAAAATGACATGAACACAATTACAAAATGCCTCTCATTAAAGTGTTTTTGCATTTATGAAAAAATATATGTTCCTTACCAAATGCCTCTCAGTAAAGTCATTACCACCACATCTTACCCTCACAGACAAAGTTGAATCAAAACTGCAGCAAAAGTTATAACTGGAGCTTCCAAGCATACTGATACCAGCCCATGTCATGGCCACAAAAGAATAAAAGATATTGTAAAATTCCTCAATTTTACAATCAGCTTCATGGAATATCCTTTTCCTACTGAAAAAAAATCACCTAATGATAACACTGCAAGTTTCATCATTCTTTTTTTTGGAAAAGCAAAAAGAATACTTTATATAATAGAAAGATTGATACAGAACTTTTAAAAAAGGAAATAGTGGTTGGCCTATAATAAAGTATTCTTTAGTAATAACCTCAAATAATCGTATGTCCATTCAATGGATTTTATTTGTTGCATTGATTGTATATGAAAATGGAACAAATCTGCCTCTCGTTCTTCCTAACGTGTTCTCTATTGTTAGATTTGATTTTGGTAATAATCTGCCCCCTGATGTCAATACCCATTAAATGAAGCTATACTATGTTTGGCATTCCCGTCTTTGCACTGGATTTAACTAAAATCCATTGAATGGACAGACGACTATTTGTTGCATTGATTGTATGTGAAAATGGATCATTGATCTTAGACCATTATTGTAGTAGTGGCCTTCTTGACTTTGGTTTTCAATTGACGCCAAATGGTCCTCCATTCACTATTCTCGAAGAACTCCTCTTACAATTATAATAGACATAGATAGGTTTTTAGAACACTTTATGTTTGGCTCAAGACGTCCCTCTAATCTAACTACTTTAGCTTATCTATGCTTTTAGTCTAAGTGTGGAAAATTCTTTTTGCGAAGTCTACTTGAATACAAAATCTAAAAGTTTACTTACAAAAGAAGTTCTTGAGATGCTTTGTAGTGGCAGTAGTGAACATTACTATTACTATTAAAGATGGGGGACAGGCGTGGAAAAAGTACATGACACCATACCCTTTGGTTTGGCGTCAATTTTTTTTTCATGGGCTAGAAGAGCTTGCAGTCGACAGACCTTAGACACATCGTTTATCTAGCGATTGAAAAATGCAACTCGATCAAGACTGATTTAATTATTATACAATAGAATTAAATTGATCAATTGATAATTCTGGTTACGATGCTTTTATACATTTTTCTATATATTTTATAAAAAAATATTTTATGGTGCCCAATTTTTGACAAAAATATTGAGGTGAGTCCTCCATTGATGGACCTCCACCATGTGGTGCACATTGAGCCTCAAAAGGAACATTGCGTACATAACTTATAAACCCTAATATTTGTGGCCCCAAATTATGGGTGACTAACATTAGTGCACAAGAAGTAGTCCCCACACAACTCTCATATTCCTCCCAAGAGCCATGTTCTCCATGACCTACCTGTCTTAACTACAAGTAGCTTCTCTTACCTTCCGACATGTTCTTCTCCATTCGCTTAGGTCAATAATGTATTAGCAGTGCATCATCAGATTAAAATGTACAAATTTTGTATTCGAAACTATTTGATATATTTAAAAAATTTATTACTTTGTAAATTCACATATATTGAACAATCTAAATCTATGCACTTGAATTTTATGTATAAACTTTCTTGTATACGGCTCCATTTGGACTGATTAGATTATTAGATTTTTTTTCATTTTTATATGAAATTTTTTTGTAATTTTTTGTCTTTCGTCAATTTTTTGTGAATTATTGTTTCATCTCGACGAGAACTTTCAGAAAAGTTATAAATAATAGACCAAATTTGATAAAAGTTCAGAAAAAACAAAAATAATCCAAAAATAAAATTTTTTTGAACTTATTCGTCATTTTTAGTGATTTGTTTTTATTTTTGAACATAATTTTATACTTTTTAGATTTTTTTCATCAAGACGAACTAATAATTTACAAAATATTGAAAGTAAAATAACAAATACAAAAAATAATTAAATAGAAACAAAAATAAAACCGAATAGTTTAGGTAACCCAAATACAGCCTAGGGTGGGCCTTTCATTGTGGGGGTACTTTATGTTGCTAGGGTGGGCCTGAACGCAGCTAATGATGGGCTGAGATAAATGCCGAATAGGTAGAGCCGCAGAGGTTTCATAATGAAAATTGCTGTTCACTCATTTTCAGAAATAAAAATTATATTTTTTAAAATAAATATCTTGTTCTTTTTTTGAAATTTTAAAATTGTCACTTTTAATTCTTCTTCTTTTTTCTCTCTAAATTACAAAATAATTATTCCTCTTCCCTCGCTAAATTACAAAAATATCGCTCTTTTTTTTTTTACTATTTTACATTGATTTTTTTAAATGTATAATTAAAAATAAAATTTAAGTAAGTAATAAATAAAAAGAAGAAGACGATGTAATTTTTTTTTAAAATTAACCAATTTAAATTTGTATTTTCGCACTAATTTTTTATTTTGTTTGTAAGAATCTATAAAATTAGAAGTCGCAATTAGTCATAAAATTTTAGTCACGATTAAAATTTTAAATTTTTTTAACTAATAAAATTTTTATCTTCACACTAATTTTTTATTTTTTTATCTTCACACTAATTCTCTCTAATTGTACTTTGTAGAGAAACTAAGCATAAAAAAAATTATATTATTATAAGTTAATATTTATCTAATGTATTTTAATAAGTTGTCTATTGTGTAAAAATTTAAATGTTCGATCCGATATCGCGAGACGCGAAAAATGAAAAACTATCGAAAACATGCTCGGACCTTTGGAGTTTTGCATGTGAATTTCTATATCGCAAGATTCATATCAATTCACATGATATGTTTTAAATACTCAAACTACTGGATGTGGTTGACCCCGCTAGTGTACCTTGTATATTGGATCGTGAGATGCTAATTATTTGATATGTAAATTATTTTTATGTCAAGAAAAAGATAAAAATAATGTAATATAGATTTAATTTATGTTAATTCTGAAATAATTTTTTAAGACAATAGTAAATGTTTAGTATTTTTTGAGAATAAAATTTGAAAAATACGACAAAAATGGTTCAAATAAGCGACGTCGATCACTTTTTTCCTTCTAAATTTGGACAAATTAGGACATGTAGTTAATAGGAATATTTTTTGGATGATTTAAGAAATTTTTAATTTTGTTTTATAAATCAACAAAAGAAAGTAAAAATAATAATAAAATATAAATCAATAAATAGCTTACTATAATTCAACAATCATTTATCAAAATATTCCGAGTTCACAGTTAATTCTGAAATAATTTTTGAAGTCAACTGTAAATTTTTGATATTTTTTTAGAATAAAATTTAGAAAGTACGACCGAAAAGAATTCAAATGAGCGGTGTCAATAATTTTTTTTTTAAAAATTGGGCGCATTAGGACGTGTGATGAATGTGAATATTTTTGGATAAGTTAACAGTCAAATCAATAATTTTAAATATTTGATGCAAAGCTAATAAAATTAAAAAATAAATAAAGATAAAAAATATTCCAAAAAAATCACGTTTGCTTTTCTTCTTGGATTGCTAATTTTTCTTTTCTTCAATTTATGTATCACAGAATACTTAAAAAAATAAAAAATAAAAATATTTTTTTTAATAACCGAGCTCGCAGTTGATCGTTAAATATTATTTTAGTCAACGGCGAATATTTTTTAGAAATAAAAATTTACACAATACTAGACTTATTTTAGTACCACAAAATACTTAAAATAAAAAAATAAAAAATAAAAAAAATGAAGGAGACATATGGACTTTTTGGTAAATTGACAAAAAATAAGCCCCCAAAATTTTGTAGCTTGAGGTGGTGAAAAACAACTCTAAAAAAAATAATTTAAATACCACGAAATACTTAAATATTTTTAAAAAATACTTAAATATTCACTCTTAAATTTTTAAGTGTCACGGAAATTTAAAAAATAAAAAATTAATTAAATAATCGAGTCCACAATTAATCTTTAAATATTATTTTTAATCAACTAGATTTTTAATATTTTTATAAAATAAGGCTAAAACCAAGTCCTCTTTCTAAAATCAAGTTCTTAAAATAAGTATTATCAATATTGTAAAAAGTGATAAGAGAATAATTTTTTAATTTTTAAGCAACCACACTTCATTCCTATTTTTTTGCGAAAGAGATAAAAAGCAACTCTCTTCGTAATTCATACTTCTTTTCTTAAGCAAATTATTAAACCTGTTTTTTTTTTTTTTTTTGCTTTTTTTCGAGGGTTGGTTTGAGATGTTTAGAAGAATAAAAAAAATTTATTGCAATATTTTTGTCTTTATTAAGCTTTTATTATACTCTATTTGGCCAAGTTTATTTATTTGAATTTATTTTTTATCTTTATTTTTTTTATATTTGTTATTTTGATCTTAATATTTTGTGGTTTATTGATCTATCTTGGTGAAAGAAATTTAAAAAGTATAAAATTATGTTTAAAAATTAAAAAATATCATTAAAGACGATAAATAAACTCAAATAAACTATGTTATTTATTTATTTTTGTCTTTTTTAAATTTTTTTAAATTTGGTCTATTATTTATAATTTTTTTAAAAGTTCTCGTCAAGATGAACTAATAAATTGCAAAAAAATTCACATAAAAATAAAAAAAATTCAATAAATACCACAGTCTAAATAAACTTGTCCATCCACTACGATATTATTAATCTTCAAATAATCCAAAATCTCAAGCGGAGCTATATTGAAGAGTGCATAGCCAGTGACTGATTTAAAAATTTCATACAAAGAATCACTTATATAGAATAAATTTTTAAAAAAAATTCACAAATTACGCTGTAATATAATAAGAGCAATTTAAACATTCATTATTAAGAAAAAAAATCTAACATTAAATCTTTCAAAAATTTAGAAACATAAGCACAAAAAAATATAGAACATTCTCTCCTAAATTTTTTTACAATTGACCTCGGTAAAGTTTTATCTTTCGAAATATGTTTTTAAAGTAAATGCTAATTTTTTATGATTTTTTTGAAAATAAAATTTAGAAAACATGACCAAAAGAAATTTAAATGAACGATGTTTGTCACTTTTTTTAATATGGTGGTGACAAAAATAAAAAAATAGCAAAAAAGTATGTCCATTTTGCTATCATCGCATTAAAAAAAGTGACCGACACCGTTCATTTCACCCGTTTCAGTCGGAGTTTGTGGATTTTATTTTCGAAAAAATTAAAAAAATTTATCATTGACTTAAAAAAATATTTCAAGATGAATCACGAACTCAAAAATTTAAAATAATTTTTTGTTAATAGTGTGTGTGCACATAATATACAAGAGATGTTTTATTTAAAATACACCCATTTCAAAAAATATAGATATACCCAAAAAAAAAAAATTCAGGTCAGGTGGGATTTGGGGGAGCTGTAGTGCATATGTAGTGTGGACAAAACGACATAATTTTGTCTGATTTCTCCTTAAAACTACATCATTTTAATCCCTATGTATTTTGATAACAATTTACATGATAAGATAAAATGATGTAGTTTTAAGGAGAAAACGGACAAAATTATGTCGTTTTGTCCGCACTACACATGCACTACAAGAAAGTGCACTACAGCTCCCCTGAATCCGGTCACGTGACCCTCCTGTGCCTATACTCCATCCACCTCTGTGCGGAGCACATGTCACCCCTATTTCTATTTGGAAGTGGGGCCTTGTACATGCGTGTAATGAGGTTACTCAGCTGTTTATTTCTGCAACGGACGATTTAGATTCAAACAAATCATTCGTACGAATAGATATTTGTTCATGTGAATAAATACTGAATTAAATATGAATTGTTCATTACTGAGATGAATGGCCAAATAGTCTCACTACAATCATGTAATGAAGTCCCCGAATCATATTTCTACGTCAAGTTTCAAACAGAAGCATTTATTTTACGCTATTATTATTTGATAGGATATTTTTTGATATTCAAATAACTCAACATAAATGATGTAAAGATTATAATTTTATAAAATGAACGGGTGGAATCTTTAAAAAATATTTCAATAAATTACATTAAAAGATCAAAAAAAAGTTAGACTTAGCCTTTATTTTTATTGGCAACAAAAAAACCCAAGAAGAAATCCAACTACATAACTTTATATTTAATATTTTTTCTTTTCACAAGTTTACGCCTAATAAGTAACAATTCAAATTGAGTTCTAATAAACAGCATCACCTCCCAATAAATTAAACACAAGTTGTACACTTTAATCTCCATCCACTGGATTGTGATTAGTGTTATTATGATATAATTTTAATAAAAAAAGGAAAAATCTTAACTTACTATCTAAATATGATATATTTCTGTAGGATTGTCCAATTTTTTTTGTATCGAAGACGAAATGAAAATATTCTTTTTGATGAAATTGGTGAAGAGATCCCAAACAAAGCCTTACGTAGTCAATTTAGGTTTGTTGGCATGGTAGGTAGGTATTAAAAAAAATTATCCTTCCATTGGCAATCGTCTTCAATATTGGCAATCGATCGATAGTGTATTTCGCTAAGATTATCCTTTCTATTTTATCAAAGATGAAACAAAGAAAAGAAGACAACGAGTAAACCTGAAAAAATAAATTTAATGAGAATATATCCCAAACAGGGTCTTAACTGATCAATTTAGGTTTTTTGGCATGGTAGGTAGACATTAATCGCAGCACGATGGACTATTTTCCTTCTTATAACAATTGTCCGTAACAATTTTTCGTAGCAAGTCTAAAATCTCTTTCTTCTCTTTCATGACCAAACCAAAGTCGTCTTCCTTTAGCTTTGGAGTCGTAAGCAAAGAAAGCATGCACGAAAAGAACACGATGCTTTGGGAGAATAGAATCACACTTTGTACTACACTACTACTATGTTAATGTAATATATTTCATTAAGATTATCCCTTTTGTTTTTATCAAAGATGAAATGAAAATATCTTTTTTTGATAAAAATGAAGAATTTTTTTTAAGAAAAAGTATATAAAACAAAAAACAATCTGGAAAAATAAATTGAATGAGAAGAGATTCCAAACAGGGCCATGGCCCTTTTCTAAAATGGAAAGGATCTATCTTTCAGATCCCAAATTAAAAAACCACAAAAATTACACAAAAATGGCAAGTCCCTTAGGATCCTCCCAATCTACCACGAAAATAGAATCTAGGGCTTCTCTTACCTTTCTGTCGAAGGAACTACTATAAAGTATTCTCCATCTTACTTCTGAATGCGCTCCATGCCTCCACAGCCACCACGAGAGAGAAGAGGCATATTTCAGGTTTGTGCGTGAATTTAACCACTCTTGGTCACACAGTACCTAAAAAAATCAAATTTTTGGGGGAATCGATGTTGTTAGATTCACGCACAAACTCTGTGATATGTCTTTTCAATCCTCTTCGATTGATAGTAGAGTACCAGATTAGTCTGCTATTTAATCAATCAATCAATCAGTTGGTTTGAATTCTGCCGCCATCTCTGTCTCAATCTTGTATACTATTTACTGCGTTTGACCTCTATGAATCTCTGATAATAATCTTAATTTACTATTTCAATTCATTTCTTTATACCAGGCGAGGGAGCTATTTTGGGTTCGAGACTTACGCGGTGGTTTTTCACGGAGAATTGGCTGTTGCAGAATTCTTTCGAGCCGGTTCGGTTCAATACCCTGCAATTTTTTTTTTTTTTTTTCTGGGTCCCTTTTCCCTAATTGTTAGATTGGTTTCTGGAGAAGTAGGGAAAGCTAAAATCCATTGTCAATATCGTGCTTTGTTTGGCTGTGCCTGAAAAAGAGAGCTTTTTCGCTACTTTGGAATCGAAAAGCTATTTTTACCCCAAAACTACTTAAGACGTCTCAAACATGTAGCAGAAAAACACCTACAAAGGTTCCATTTCTTCCTCAAAATGCCAAATGAAGCCTATTCAGGTCTTGATTTGTCCATTAATCAGGCAGAGGAGATCATTCATCACATGGGATTGAACACTTTCATGACTCAATATCGTTTTTGTTTTCCTTTAGCAGCTTTCTTTTCCTCCAAACAAATGCTAAGCTAAGTTATAAATTGCGTCATGAAAAGGATACAGATTCAGAGAAATGGGTACGTGTAAGAGGCTTGATAATTATTATGTTTCATATCTCTTAAAGTACATAAGATTGATTTATTAAGTTGGGTACACGTAAGAGGTTTGATACCTATTTGGACCATGCCTATATGTAAAAATTTAAATTTGTCTTTCAGTTTGCGAATATTATAAGGATCTAATAGTTGGAAAACCTGATTATCATTTATAACAGGTAGAGACTGCTCAACAATTTTTACGTTATAAGTTTCTATTATTTCAAAAGGCTGAGAAATCTATACCAAATCACATGAATAGTTCAACACCTTAGAATCTCGGAAATACGTACTGAGAATACTGCGTCAATATGAAATAAGACTAGGAACTGTATAAGGTAAGTTATAAATTATGAATAGTTTAAATTAGAAAAGACGGGGGAGTCTCTTGATCATTGTCAGCAACTCAAAAGGAAATCGATCTCGGAACTACGTACTGAGAATACTGCGCCAATATGAAATAAGACTAGGGACTGTAAAACGTAAGTTATAAATTATGAATAGTTCAAATTAGAAAAGACGAGGGAGTCTCTTGATCAGTGTCAGCAACTCAAAAGGAAATCGGATTCCTAATTTGTTGTAGAATTTGTTCCATGAGGATGTTTAGGCAATGACTTTGGATCTTGAATGCCGTTGTTTGAACCCTAGGTTGCCTTTATAGAGTTCAAATTCATTGTTTGGAGACTGAACAGTGAACGCGTTCTCACACCTCTATCCAAGAAAATGTCAGCAACTTTGTCATGTTCCATACAAGGTTCTTGAGGAAAATTGTTTGGTGCTTACATTTGTATCAACACGCTAGAAATACATGTCAAAGAAGAGACTCTTATGAGGCTTGTAAATTTGTGCTTCTCGTGGCTACGTCCTTTGTCGTTTAATCTGGATTAAATCTAGACCAATGACTAGAGGCTCTTTTAAGACTTTCTGGACTTCTTTTGTAGTGTCCTTAGCTTGACCCTGCTCATCACTTCCATCTTCTTTCTTTTTGTTGATCTTTCCATACCAAGAGAGAATTTGTGAGGCATGCATTCTTGAAGTGTTGTTTTATATTCCTAAATGCAAACACAATAGACATCAAATCCTTGTTTTCGCCAGATTTGGGGGCATATGGAACAATTCATCGTGTCAGTCATTACGGGCTATTTTGTCATGCCGCGAATTATAGTTATTATGGGCTATTTTTGGGGGAGCGCGAGAATGGTGGTTAATATCCCATAACTAAAACTATTGCTTCTAAAAATGAACTCAAAAGGATTTGGAGAGTAGATCTCTTAGTGCTTAACAATCCAAAATAGCCTATTTTGACGCAAACAATACACTAAGTATGTTTCAATGAATTAAATCTGAAGCTCCGAAGCGACAAATTTCTTGAATGCATTAGAACTCTTCAATATTGTTGCTGTTAGCGTTCTGTTGTGGAGGGCTTCCTCTTTCACTTGACAAACTAGGTGCTGACAATAGTGTCCGCTTCGAATGCCTTTATGGATGTTGAGAAATGACTGGCTCATTGTCAGGCCAAAATTGTTACTTTGCAAGATAGCAACATGTTCTTCGTATCCAGGGACTCCTCGTCGTCAAATAAATAAGATATGTAGAATACACTTGAACGGAAGCATCAAGAACTAGCCCTCGAATTGGAGCTATTATCTGCAATGTGGAAAAGTTTGTACATGGTAAATTTTCAATCTGTTTTTGCGTTACTCCTGGCTCCTTTGATTGGAATTGGCTTTACGTTGTTTTCATAGATTGAATAAACTATCAACAAAAGACTCTTGAGGTTGAACCAGATCGAGATACTACATGGCCTTTGCCTCTTTGCTACACGAAACAGCTGGCATATAAAGACTAGGTTCCAGTTGTCTTTGTTGCAAGGGAATGCAACTGGCAACTTACCATTCACAGACCGGCTCCCCTTTGAATTACACAGTATGTTCTTTTTTCTATAACTGCTTCTGTAAACAAAAAATTACCTTTAACAGAACATGGATGACCTGACTTCAGTTTGCTCCAGATCAACTGATGTAAACGGCTATCATACTGATATCATTCGTGTCTATGTTGTCGTTATTCCAATATTACAGATATGGACATAGTTCACCAGTTTAATTTTTGTTGAAGTGTTCCTCGAGTGCGGAATTTGCAAACCAAAAAATTAGAAAAGAATATGTATCTATATGTGCAAGTAGCATTGAAATAAGCATACCAGGAAAGAAATTCTATTAAGATGTCCTGCTACCAATTGAGAAACTAGGCAAAATAATAAATGAACTCAAAAACAAAAAATCAGAAAGCTATGAAACTAGTTCTATAACATGAACAACCTAATTTTAGTTGGTCATTAAATAAGTGAAACGTCACGCTAGCCAATCTGCTAGGTTCTTCACTTTTGTAAGAACCCTAGAAAAAAACCCATTGTTTCTGCTTCTCTGCCCTTCACTCTCCTTTTCTAAAATTTCTGGACTAAGATGATGCTTACAGTATGCCCCCGTTGATTCAAGCGCCCTCAAGAGCTTGATGAACAACCGCGTCATTCCCTCGCTCTCATTGGTATGCTTTCTATAGTTCATGAGAATTGCGTGAGCCCTCTGCCTAAAGTGCCTCGTGACAAAGTCTTCAAAATGCCTTGGCGGGCTCTCTAGTGTTCGGACAATTGCCTCAGAGGTCAACATGAGAGTATCCCTGTTATATTTTTGTTCCTTCGATTCCTCGAGATAGGATTTGGAAATCCAAATCTGGCGGTGAATAGAAACAAGTACTTGAAGAAGATTGGATTGGGTAGGGTCCCAACCCTCCCCATTCTCCAGAAGGTTTAAACAGACCTTCCCATCCGGTCGCAAATTAGGGTTCTTCAAATCAAGTCCCTGAGATCGATAAATGAGTTTGGGTGGGGCAGTTGGGTAATTGCTTGGGAAGAGGATGTCGAAGAAGAAGATGCAATGGTAATAAGGGGTGTTGGGAGGGCCTATTATAACTGCTCTCATTAGATCAGTTCTTTTTGTATAAGCTCTGACGAAGATTGAGTTGGGGAGATTGGTCTCCAAAATCCTCCGTTCTCGTTGAAGCTTTTCGGTTAGGGAGCTGCTGCTGCTGCTGCTTATTCCAAAGACAGAATGCTTGTTTTTGTACTTCTTGTCTTTGAATTCGTGATCGAATGGAATTTCGGTAACGATGTCAAAGTTCTTGAACCTCTTGAATCGCTTGTCGATTTCATCTTTGATCTCTTCTATCTCTCCGTGGAAGGGGTTTGGTTCTTCTAACCCATGATCATCCATATCAGTTCTTCAAATTTGGTTGACAATGTCAATGGTTGTCCCTATGGGTCGTATTAGTTGATACAGAGGGTGTGTGATCGGGGCCAAGTTTTAATACTAGTTTGAGTTGGAACGGTAGTAGCAGTAGTAGTAGTCTACTATGATTCAATCATCTACGTGATTGAATCCGATTATGATAGAGACTAGCTTTCCAACTCGAGTCCACTTCTTCACCACATCATTAACCATTATCCTATTTCTAGTTTATCTCCAACTCGAGTCCACTTATTCACCATGTCATTAACCATTATCCTATTTCTAGTTTATCTAGATAAACTAGAAATAGGATAATGGTTAATGACATGGTGAATAAGTGGACTCGAGTTGGAAAGCTAGTCTCTCCGGAATTGCATCAGGTATCATAATTGGATTCGATCACGTAGATGATTGAATCATTGTAGACTACTACTACTGCTACTACCGTTCCAACTCAAACTAATATTAAAACTTGGCCCCGATCACACACCCTCTGTATCAACTAATATATATATATATATATATATATATATATATATATATATATATATATATATATATATATATATATATATATATATATATATATATATATAGAGAGAGAGAGAGAGAGAGAGAGAGAGAGCGCATTTTGAACCACTGCTTGAATCAAACCATTTCTGGTAATATTTTAAGCTGATTTCTCGCAAGTACCCTTGAAAATATGTTTTAAACACATTGAACGGTTCGGATCATTAAAATTTATGGACCAATACTTTTTTAGACTAATATTAGACCAACATTTAAACTATTCATTCTTGATTAAATTTTAATGATCAAAATCGTTCAATGTATTTAAAACATGTTTTCAAGGGTACCCGCGAGAAATCAGCTTAAAATATTACCGAGAAATGCTTGATCCAAACAGTGGTTCAAAATGCTGACATGAACTATTTTATGAACCACTACTTGGATTAAGTTCTTTTCGGTAATATTTTGAGTTGATTTCTTGCAGGTACCCTTAAAAATATGTTTTAAACACGTTGAACGGTTCAAATCATTAAAATTTAATCAAGAATGAAGAATTTAGATGTTGGTCTAAAACCTTTCCCTACATGTTTTTAAGAGTATTCCGTGAGAAATCAGTTCAAAATATTACTAGAAAAGACTTGATCCAAACAGTGATTGAAAATACTAATAAGAATTGTTTTATGAACTACT
>JABCMJ010003790.1:0-14471 GCA_014822125.1 Arbutus unedo
AATTTTCAGCCTCAGAAAGCTTTCCTGAACGGCCAAGAAGATCAATAATACATACACAGTGCTCTATACCAACCGGCACACCAAACTCCTTTGTCATCAAAGTAAAATACGCAAGGCCCTCATCCACTAGACCACCATGACTACAAGCGGATAGAAGAGAGACAAAGGTGACATGGTCAGGTTTCAATCCCAATTTTAGCATATTGTGAAAAGTTTCTCTCGCTTTATCAAAACAACCATATCTCGCAAAAGCTGATATTAATATGTTCCAACACATTCGTGACCTGATTTTTGGTTTGGGAAGCATTTTTTGTACATCATCCATTTCCCCGCACTTGCCATACATATCCATTGTAGAATTTGTGACATACTGATAGGAGTCAAAACCATGTTTAGTGGCCAGACTGTGAAGCTGCTGGCCTTCATCCAAAAGAGCCAAGTTCGCTGAAGCAGCTAAGGCTGCAGAAAAGCTGAATTGATCTAAACCTATTCCAGCCCTTTGCATCTCCACAAAGAGTTTTAAAGCTTCTTCCCCGTCACCATGATGAGCATTTGCAGCAACCATGGCATTCCATGTGACAGGGTTCTTGTCAAGCAATCTGCTAAAGATATAGCTACTTGAGTTGAGGTCACCACACTTAGCGTACATAGTGATTAGGGAATTCTTCACATAATCATCTGATTCAAACCCTGTCAAAACTGTATGGGCATGTATGGGCCTTCCATGTTTCAATAGTGCGGTAGGAGCCGAGAAAGCACCAAGAACGTTGACAATAGTTATGTAGTTTGCAGGAATGCGTTCCACTCTCATCAACTTAAAAAACTTTGTTGCTTCACCTGGTTCTTCATTTTCAGCGTAGGCACCAATAAGTGCATTCCAAGTAACCAAGTCTTTCTTGGTCATTTCTTGAAAAACTTGTTTAGCTTCACACAGCTTGCTGCACTTTCCATACATGGTTACTAGTGCATTTCCAACAACTAAGTTGTCGTGGAGGCCAGACATGATGACAAACGTATGGATAACCTTTCCTTCAGCAAGGAACTCAGGGTTTGAGCATGCAGCTAGTGAACTAGCAAATGTCACATAGTTCATTGTTTTTCCCATCTTAAGCAAATTATCCAATACTTTCAAGGCATCTAGGCACTTCCCATCCAGTACATAGCCACCTATGATGGAATTCCATGATATTAGATCCCTCTCCGGCATTCCTTGGAACAATTCTTCTGCATCTTTTAGTCTTCCAGCCTCAGAATACATAGTAAGGAGAGTATTAGATACACAAACATTTGAATCCATACCCAACTTGACTACCAGTCCATGAATCCCAGTCCCCCACTTCAAAGTATCCGAAGTACCACAGACAGATAACACAGTGGAAACCGTGATTGTATTTATTTCACCATGTACAAGACGCATCAAACGGAAACATCTCAGTGATTCCTCCCAAAGTGCACCATGTGCATAAGCTGAAACCATAGAATTCCATGAAATCATATCATGCTCAACCATGTGATCAAAGACATAGCAAGCATCTTGCACGCTAAGGACACTACCAAACAATGATACTAGAGAGTTTGCAACAGAAACATTAGTCTCATACCCTGATTTAATAACATGTGCAAGCACTTGATGGCCCACTGACTCATCATCAAGCAAGTCACATGAACTAAAAACAGTTGTGAAAGCGTATTGGTTACAACCAACCCCTTCGTGCCTCATTCTTTGATATACATTCAAAACTTTGGCGGGATCTCCATTGTCAGAATAGGCAACCATCAATGAAGTCCAAGTAACTGTATTCCTTTCCGGCATCTCCTCAAATATGCTCTTAGCCCTAGAAGAAAACCCATATACACCGTAAAATTGCAGCAATGAAGTGCCGACAAACACATCCCACAACAAGCCAACTTTGAGTAAAAAACTATGAATTTGAAATCCCTCATAAACCATATCATTTGACCTACTGCATGCAGTCATCAAACTGGCAATCATATACCCATTTGGTTCAATTCCTCGACCACCCATATCACGAAATAGACTAACAGCATCTGCGTATGAACATACTCGAACGTATGCTGATATCATGGTGTTCCAAGAAGCTTCATTCCTCTCAGGCATTGTATCGAACAAGAACCGTGCAGCTTCGAATTGGCCAAACTTTGAATACATGTTTATCAATGTATTCATATGAAATGTGCCCAAGTGGATCGAACCCTTTAACAATACTGCGTGCAGTGCTCTTCCAACAGTCTCTTCGGTGATTTCTGAGAAACCCTTGTGGAAAAAACTCGAGATTTCCGGGTTCGGGTGGTGGGAAAGGTAACCAAATCCATGGCCTGCGGTTTCTTCTATACATGGTTCGAAGTGGTTTGGAAGGGAAACTGTCAATGAAGAAGTCGTGAAGAACTTGAAAGGAGACCCGAGGTTGAGAGATGACGGAATTCGCATTAGTTTTTTCAGATGCTTAGGAGAGGATTGGATCATCAGCAATAGAGAGTTCAAAACGAGCGCGAAGAATCAAGCTTGTCTTTTTGAATAGGGTAAAAGAGAAAAACTTCCTTTTGCTTCTCTCATTTTATACAAATCCAAACAATTATCTTGCTTTTATTTAGTCAAAAGGAGAACTGTCAAATTTTTTCGACAGGAGATCATAATGTTTTTTCTCATAAATGAAAAATTCGACGCATTTCATTAATTATGTATCAATGTTCCTCCCAACAAGGATTGACTTTCGGATTTTTGCTTGCACGTACAAATACAAAGTGGAAGCAAAAATATTCGGTTTGAGTAACGCAAAACAAAGTCTAGATTGATTGGTTCCCATTTGCTTTGTTTGCCTGATAAATCCCGAGCACATCCCCTCAACCCGTTCTAAAACAAATTAAAGGGTGGACAATTAGTTCGAGTAAAAGATAATACAGGTACTTTGCGTAAAATTTTAAATAAAAAATGGAATTAATTTAGAAGGGATGTCCGTTTGTAAGACATCTTCAATTAAATATCTCTTGGAAGAATTTTTTGACGCCTTCCTCACCTTACCAACTCAATTTATAGGACTTTAGTTTAAAAAGGCTTTTGGAATTGATTGAGGAAAAAGAATATGGAGAAAGAAGCGCCACATCTAAGAATCAACGACACGAAAAACTTTGTTTCGATTTAAATCCAAAAGACAAGTGACAGATATTTTCTTGAACTCGGATATGTATTAATGAAGCTTACACTTATTCACTAATTACGAGGTTCTTTCCTCCATTTTCTGCTCACTCATATGGGTCCGGGCCCCACAGCTTCTACGGGGCAGTTTAAACTTCCAAAGATGTACGAGTGTTGTGCCCATATGATGCATGTTAGACATGTTAAAGCTTTATGAGGGAGAGAAATAAAAATCAAGAGACAACAGATGTGTTACAGGTAATAGAAGCATCATTTGCTCCAATTTCTTAAAGTTGCTTCCTGTAAATATATACAAAATCCTACGGTGTCTAACCAGAAACCCTAAACCACTAATTCTATAAATGACAAACTATTACCACTACACTTTTCTTTTCCCTCTTTAACAAATCTAAATGTGCATTAAATATACATGTACATATCTAACTGTACAACTGTGAAGTAAAAACCTGGGAATGCAACGTCTTGAAAACTGTCTCCACGGATGAAAAATCAATGTCAAAACCGTAACTCTGCCCTCCATATTGAACGTAAAGATAACCTTTAGGAGAAGAGGGTGGGGGCAAAATTTGAGAGACTTCTGGTAAGTCAGAGGTAGGTGGTGAAGGCATGTCTCTCTTCTTCTTTGAGTAGTAAATATCAGCCAAGAGAAGCCAAATAAGATCAGGATCCATGGAAGCAAGCCCCACGAGGGCATTCACAGACGCCTCGCGAAGACCAACAACGCCACTACACGCTATCCCCACAACGATTCCACTTACCTTTTTTAGTACTGCTTCCAATGCTGAAGCGCTCCTTTTATCTCTGGATAAATCAGCAATCATGTTGAGCACTGCTGCCTGGACTTTTAGGTTGGAAACCTCCGCCAATGAGACCTCTGAAGAGATGGAAGTACTTCTGTAAGGAAGTTGCAATGGGGCTCTCTCTTCTTTTGAGATGCGTTTAGTTTGGTAAGGTGATGTGCTCAGAAGCTTCCAAAAGTGGGGTCCATCTGTATAAAACCGACGAGAAAAGAAATCTCCTCCACATATTTGCACAGCGTTGCTTATCACGCCTGCACATCTCCTGACAGCCTGTGAAAATTAAGCGAATTGAGCTTTACAAGATCAATTTATAAAAGTCCCACCAAATTGGAAATTTTCCAATAACTGGAGACAGTCATTTGCTCATGTTGTCAATGACTAAAGTTCACAGAACGAACCAAGGCATATCAAAACAAATATTTCTCCCTTTTTTTGTTGGCACCACCACTGTTAGAAGGGGTACAATCCTTGAAGAGTTGATAAAGAAAGAAGTCAAAAGCAGAATACAGAAGTAGTATTGATCCATGCTAGATTTACGGAAGCAACAAAAGGAAGTTAAAGAACACTGACCAGTGGGTTCTTATTTCGTACACAAGCAACCAAGAAAGGCCACAATTTATTCATTGCCGGAAGCAACCTATTTTCGTCAGTTTCATCCTCCGAAGCATCCATAGTGTCACTAAGACCATGAAATGAACACGACTGGCACACTTCTTTTATTGCCTCCTTAGTTTCCCTCTCGTGCTTGAATGCTTCTTCCACTTTTGCAATTGCCAAAATGCCATCCTAGAAAACAAAAACCACCATGAGTGTGGAGAAGGAAAACAAGAATCAGAGTCAACTTGCGGCATAAGAGCATTGCTTGCACAGCAGCTGAATCTGAAATAATCGTCTAAATAACCACAATGCTCACCATTTTCGAAGTGGAAAAATCTACCAGCATTATACCCCCTTTGGGGGGGGGGGGGGGGGGGGGGGGGGGGGGGGGGTGTAGGGGATGGATGGATGTGTGTGTTGGGGGTTGAGAATTACCTCGACTATATCCAGGGCTATCAAGCATGCTGCTTGCTTCAGTGAAGTGAGCAGTGGTGTTGCAGCAGTTAAACACGAACCAGCAATAGATCCAACTGTTCTTCTATATCTTCTGGACTCATTCAAGCTAAACAAAATACTCTCCCATTGCTCTTTAGGGGTATTAACATCGTCAAAGCACGCACCCACCTCTTCTTCAGAGCAAAATATCATAATTAAAATTTCAGAATCTAATCATTTTGGGGTGGAAGAAATCAGCAAAACTCCTAGAAACCTGGTCACAAATCTGACAGTACACTTGATTAAACCATCACAAATTTCCTAGTATACTAACCTGATTCCATGGGAGAGACATCAGTGTCATTTTCATGCCGCGATTCTGAACAAACTGAATCCTTCATTGTCTTCATTTTGACATCAAACCTTTTTGACTTCACATGTTCAAAAAATGACACTGCTTGAGGGAGCAGTGAGCACGCTTCTCGCCTTGAAGCCTTGGTAATTTCAGCAACGGCCTATTGAATAGCTAATGAATTACACGATGGTATCTTCCCATGCAGTTATACTAGTCACGAAATAATATACATCAATACATATTGCAATATCATGATATTAGCCCACAAACGAAGGTGGGGAAGGAAGAAGGGTAAGGTAATACCTAGCTAATGCACATCTACTACTGAGGATGAATAAGAAATAACTTGTGTTTAAAACCAATTTGAAGAAACTTAAGCAGCAGTCCACCTCTGTGGAGTACCTAGACTAACAGAACACAAGGTAACTTATCAACACGTCAACTGCAGGAAGATCTCTAGAGCTTGCAGAACAAATAAAAACACAAATCTAGATAGTTGCAACTAGGCCACGTCTCATAACCCATTCTGTTTACTAGGCCACCCAATGCTCCCAATCTGATAGATGTGATGACCCCTAAAAACCTGTTATTCACGATTCTCCATGATTTTGTGATGATCACTCAAATAGTGCAACTGTTAAAGTTGGACTTTTGTGGCTCTAGCTCCTAAACTGTCAGTGTGACTCTTAAAGTTCTCAAACTATTTGCTATGCCCAGAACATCTCTAGGTACACATCATAATGACTACATTTGCAGCTACATGCCACAGAATCCTGGCCAAAGAACAAAGACGTTTGAATTTGGCCCATAAGATAATCAATAAGAGTAACGAAAAGATAGCCAAATGACAAAACATTTCCATCAAATATCACCTTCAAAAAGGGAACAGTCAAATCTGGATGCCGATGACGACCAAGAATCTCAAGTTCCAGTGAAACAGAACGCATCTGCGCAATTCCAATGGGGCCCAAGTATTACAACTCAACTCTTATTGAAACAAATTATTCAAACAAGAAACAGAAGGAATGGATTATGAGGAAACGAAAACAAAATAAAAATCATTTACGAAACTGAGTTAAGGTAATAAACTCCAAGCTTATAAAAAGATAATATCCAGAAACTTTAACTGCAGTCTCCAGAACATGTTATGAACAAGAGCAACTGAGCAAGTTAATTCTCCATAAAGATGCCTTGTATGCCGAGCGCAATAAACGTACCGCTTCCTCCAACAATGGCAATATTTTATGGGCCACTCCAATATAAGAAAGCATGGCAGCAAGCACGTTGGGTACATGAGGATTAAGATCCAAGTGACGTAACTGCCGGCATATTGAATCAATGACATAGTCTGAATTTCCCAAAACTAAGTGCCCAACCTGCAGAAAGGACGTCATAACCATGGAAGCTACAGCATATTGAGATAATTTTTACCATGTATTATACTTACCGTTGGATAACCACATTTAGAAGAAACAACATGTAAGACAGCATCAGATGCACTTCTTACTTCAAATCTTGAGCAAATTAGATTCTCAAGCAACAGATAAAGAGATGAATGAAGAAATCCACAAGAAGCAAAAGTTTTCCCAAGGCAGATACTAAATATGCCAATCCCATCGATGATGACCTGTTTGAAGAAACATCAAAATACCAATACAATGTACTTCAAAACAACTGCAATCAAATCATATGAGTAGATGAAAGATTCAACTGAAAACCAAAAACCTAACACCTAACGGAAACATCATACTGTTAAGTGCATTATTGATCAAGGAAAATGTATCTTTCCTGGTAGAGCAGAGCAGCATCATGGAAGAAGTGCAAAGTTATATCTTCCTCGCCATCAGGCTGCTGAAAAGAGGATTTATGATCTAAAGGGAGACTCCAAAGTTCAGGAGACAGGTATTCGTGTAAAATGCCACCAATGATATCAATCAAGTGACTCATTGCACCCTTCTCAGAAATCTTCCAAATAGATGCAGAAGGCACAGCATGTTGATAATTGCAAGGCTCAACATTATCAGATTCTCCCCTATATCCCTCTACATCCTCCCATCTTAACCCAAACTCTGGAAATGTCCTAGCAAAAGAATCAAGTAATTTACCTGATACACCAAAAAGTATCTCATTTAGAATGCATACAGCAGTACTAGCCTGCCGCACCAACTGTCCTGAGCCGGTTCTGTTGTACCAAGATTGCCAGCTTTCTTTGCTATTTTCCTTCATCCGGACCTCAGAAACCAATGTCCGTATGTAGCCCAGCGGAACATCAGTGACAATTGACAAAGACCCTTTACTTCTAGAATCTAGTCACAAGCAAAAACAAAAGAACCAGTAAATTCTAAGCAGAAATAGGTTAATAACTCTATGCAAAGAATTTGAATCCTAGAGCCACCTGCAATTAAAGATAATCCGACAAGTCTAAGAATTCCAGCAAGAGCCTGGTATAGTTTCTGACTGCCCACATTAACAAACCAAGGAGGCATTCGCGGAAGCTCGTATTCCTCGTGAACATTTTCCAGCTGGCATGATGCTTTTTTGTACTGGATAGTGGGTAACTTTGAGACTTCTGAGGGAGCAGCATCTATGCTGGCCTTGTTCTTATTGGTAAAGATGCTAGCTCTCATCTCAGTCAGTGAGTGAAGGTATCCCGATGAAGATGGCCTTGCCAAAATAAGTTTGTCAAGAGAACCAACAAATGCTGAATTCTGACTGAAGCAGAGGGCAAAAACGTCCAATAATCTAGCTGTTGTCACCTGGACGTTCCCACAACAGAGAAAATCAGATCCATAATATAGACAACCTGGAAGCAGTCCTCCCTGACCTGATGTTATTGAGGAGAAAAATATACAACATTTGTAATATCTGAAAGATGTAAGTCAGACAAAACTACCCAGAGCACTTTTTTCCTATTTCTAGTGATTTCCCCCATTATCAAAAGGAGAAATGATAATCTAGCAAACATTCGGATCTTTGATACACTGTGGATATGTCTGAACAACCCATCCTGAAGTTTCAAACTGCATAATTATACTGGATTAACTTGTGTCTCCGACGATGGACAATTATGAACTTCTTTAAATAAAGTGACAAGCTCCACAAGGTAAAGTTGACAATATAGTCATAGTGACTTTTTATCAGTTGGCGGACATGATTTTGTTGCAAACAGAAAAGTCAGGGTATGCTGAACATAAAAGCCAACATAAGAATTGAAACTCAATGGAAAACAAAACAACTTGTTTGCCAAACACTAATGAGAGACATAAAGGACAGCAGCAGCAATAGACACTACAAATTTAGACCCGTCCTCACAGCGGAAGTAGACTCATCATGAAAATTGGGTCTCAAGCTGCTGTCAAATTCAACAGATTAAAGTTTTAAGAAAAAACATCATCAGAGTACAAGGCCTCTGAAACATCTGACCAATCCACATGGAAATGAGTCTGAACGTGTTGTCAGATTCTGAAAAAGGGGTGGCACAAGCTTTATGCATACACCTTTTTCAGTTCTTCAGTTAATTGCCATCTACCAAACAGAACAGACAATAGAGATAGTGTGCATTGTTTAGATTGTTTGAAGTTAGAACTCACCTCCACCTTATTAAAAGAAGCATGCCTTTTCTAGAAACTATAGGTGCCAACAAAACTAGGGAAAATGTAATGCAATACTTTAGTTCAGATGATGGGCAAAGACAAAAAACCAAGCAAGTAAAAGCCACATCACCAAGACATTACTAAGGGAAGTGGCACATACGGGAGACTGAAGGAGGTGATCTGCCACAAGTTGAGGACCGGAGAAATAAATAACAACTAGTAATTTCCGAACTTCTGACACTGCGAGTGATTCCTCACTTCCCAGAACCACTTTTGGGAGCTTTTCAATTGACCTGTTTGAAAGTAAATTTTAAAGCCAATACAATGCACATAAGCTGCTGAAAGTCACTCCAAGGTTTTGTTAAACCTGCCAAAGATTTCATCAAAGTCACATTGAAAATGATGATTTTTGTTTGATGAGAACAGATATCTAAGGAAAATCTGTGCAGCTGCAGACACCTCTTCAGAGTCATCACAAACCAAAACGCACAAGCACTCCTGCATAGTAAAAGGGAAAACATATGAGAAGTCAAATGCAGAAAACAAAACAAAGTAGTGAACTCTCCACATATACAATCTCTCTTCAAACTCTTCATTATTGACCTTTCATGCTAGGATAGGATTGCAGAAGATGATTAAGCAAAAATTAGAACAGAAATCAACCTATTGAAAATATTGCTAATCTATGAAATCCGAGAAACAAATTGTTTTATTCCAGAAAAATTGAACATCCCTCTTTCTCTTCTTTTTGGCCGAACCAGCTACAAGCCTCCTCTGTTTTTATAAAAATCACCATAACCACAAGTAGTTCCCAACACCCGGAAAAATTTGTACTCTGGAGTCTGGACACATAGAAAGGGCAATGACCAATAGCGTGAAGGATGTGTGCATGAGTTAAAGGACCTGAGCAAGATGAAGAGAAGATGAACTGATTACCATCTTCGAAGAAGAGGTCCCAGAGTCATTTTCCCTAACAAGACTTTCAAAAGGCCCATTGTTTGAAACAATGATAAAACTTTGGCCATTACTAGGCCAAGGTGTCCAAAAGTGTGTTCAGTTTCATAAAAAAAAAAAAATGACTAATATAATAGGAACAAACACATGAATGCGCCACGCGTATCCAACTAGTGTCAAGGACAGAAAGTTTCAATGTCTGGCCAAGGACATGCACGTTCTTAGAAGTGTATGTGCTTCTTGTCCACAATCTAGCACAAAAATACCAATTCAAGCGTCTCAAGAATGAAACATCTAATTACAGCATACCAATAGCATGAGTCTGCTCTCCTTCAGTGTACAACTGCATTTTGATAACAGCCCTTGAATGGCAGCCAAAACTCCTTGTCTCACTTTCTTTGCCGGATGAACACAAAGCTAATAACCGTGCAGATGATTAGAAATTGAACTACAACTCATATGAAAAGAAGTAAAGGAAGCATGTATGTAACATAACCATGGCCAACAAATGGAAAAATAGTCAGCTGTAATAACTCACATGCGGAAAAGTTGCAGACAATAGTTTATTCACGTGAGCTGAAGTTTCAATAATCCAATCTTTTGTACGGCTCACATGAAAAGATCCTATCATGTTGCCCGAATTAACACTCCCCTTTTCTTTCAACCCAACTTTTGGAGTATCTGTGCGTACTGCTTCACTTGGATTGTCCACAATCATTTCACTCTGACCTTGAGTTTTAACAGGCAAGTGACGGAGTTGCTCCAGAAATGATATTGCAGATTCATGCGCATTTGAATGAAACCCAGCACTAACATTCACAGAGATACCAAGAGCAGACAAATTAGCATCATCTTCAAGAACAATCATAAGTAACTCAGCTAAACCTCTAATTGCTTGGTCAACGGCTTCCGCACTTCCAGCAGCACCACTAATCATTGTTTTTGAGACATGCAACACTTTGGCAAATTGACTAACAACACCTGGTAAAAAGAAAGCTAGGGCATCAGCAGTACCAACCTGCAAGAGAAAAAAACAACACAATAGCCATCCATAAAACCTACTTCACTTTCCATAAAACATGTAAACCACAGATTTTGCACAGTAAGCAATGGTATCACTGAGCTCAAATAAAGCAACCTGATCAAATAAAAAAGCACTATAGGTGCCACATGGCGAAACTCTTTTGCAGCAGTTTAGCTTAGAACTTGAAAACGCGTGTTGCTGCTGTTGCTTACACTTTCAGGTTGTCAGTTATTTGCTTTATCAACTAAAAAACAAGCATAAAAACCTAACTGCGAGCTAGGTCTGGGAAGCTTTTTAAGCTAGCTTTGATTAAGCAGCAAAGGAAGTTTTACGGATGTGGACACAATCTTTCCATAAGGAAAAACTATTTATGAAACAAAAGAGGAAAAGATTAATTTATGGGAGAGACAATTTGATTGAGACTCAAGAAATCTCCATCTTACATTAACATAAGTACAGTGTGACAACTTGCAATAAGAACTTCATACTATCAGCCATTAAAATCTACCGAGTTTATATGGTTCTAGCATGAAGCTTCAGGCTTAAGCCTTAAGTCTAGTCCAATTCTTAATAAACATCCCAGTTCCGATTGGGAAAGAGATTTAACATGCCAAGCCTTAAGCCTTAGCATGTTAGATTATTTTGAGCTATCAACAAAGAGATTTAAGACCATTCATAACGTGGATCGCATCTCATATTGGAGAAATAACAGGATCAAACAAAACAAAAATTACCTTAGCAACAAGCACGCGAAGTGTGACAAAGGCTTCTACACGGACCTTTGCACTGCCTCGATGTCCTCGTCCAGCCTCATTATCTGCAGCCTTTTAATAAATCCACAATTGTACCGGAGAATATTATGAGGCCGAGTACAAAGAAACGTGGAGCAAACATTAGATAGAAAAATATTTCGTATTCCTCGACAAAACTCCGAGAGAAGAAAAAAGTTACTTTGAGGAGAAGCGATAGCCAGTGACCAACAGCAGCAGAAGCAGTTTGAGAACGCAGAAATGCAAGAAGGCATTCTTCTGTTTCTGAATCATACTCTGGAAGTATAGATTCCATATCTCTTCGTGCTAAAAGTGTAGGCATCCCGTCAACTTGTTTACATGAACAAGACTTGTTGGAGCACGAATGTAAACCAAGGAGCAGTGCCCTGAAACACCTCAATACTCCTTCACGGAACTCTTCTGAAGCCTCAGAAGGAGAAAGCATTGCCGCATATGTAAATTTTTTTAAAATTACAACCATCTGTCAAGGCATACAGCATCCTTCAGATTGGAAAATGTCTTCAAGAAACCGCATAATAAGATATCGTATAAACAATGAAAACTTGAACACCAATGCGCCTACAAAGGTAAGAAACTGCACCTGAAGATGAAAAATTTGCCTAATCAAATGGCATGGAAATTGGGACTTAACACTCAGTTTGGATTGGTAAACTGCATGCAACATTGTTTTGCAAAAAAGACTTAACTAAGAGTCCAAGAAAATATTTTTGGTCCATCGAATGTATCCGTAGTATCTTTGTTACAGAAACATGGGTGACCAGTTTCCATATGTAACCTTCTTAGCCTGGTTCCTATTGCACCAATAAGTATCACTCAGACCATAAAAAACAGACTTCCAAGACAAAATAGAGGAATCAACAACTTAAATCATGAGTGTCATGAAACTATCAAAGGCAACTTTGAATGGTTAACATAGACAAGCACTGAACACAATAGTATGACAATCACTACATTTGGAAGTGGCCAAAAATAAACATACACCTAATGATCTAAGCCCCACTAAAGTCCAGAGCTCCAAAGAAATTAGCATGGACATTAAGCTTCCAGTGACATGTTTTCATAGTTAAGCTGAACATCACCTAGTCAATAAAAAAAGTAAGTGCAACAAAAAAGCATGAAGCATAAAATCACAGAAAACAATGAAATGGCTATGCTCACCTGCTGCTGTCAGCAAAGACTTTCATTTCATAGAAGGAAAAAAGAGCACAGAATAACAAGTTACAATACCAGAATGCTGCCAATTACAATGGTGCAGTGACGAAAAGTAGGAGTAAAGGAACAACAAACTATAGTAAGTCAAGCAGCTTCAAATAATAAAGCTGTTCAATTCAACCTAGATATCGGTATTATCATTAACTGCATCACATATAGTTCGTTTACCGTTTGCCAAAAAAAAGCTCTTGGTATTTAGTGTCCTTACACATAAGACTGCAAAATATAAGCATGAAAAATGCTGAAGGTGAATCAGGTCAAAATGGCACATTTGCAAGTTTCCAACCCAAATGGCATTCTATTCATGATACCTGATCAGCAGATTCCAAATGACACTTCTTCAGAAGTTCCTCCAAACACTGAAGCACACCTTCAGCTGCAATATCACTGACATTATGTGGCACTTTTGGGAGATCAGCCATCACATATCCCTCAACCTTTGGGGGAGATCTGCAATTAACTGCAGCATCCAACAGAAGGAGCAACGGAAACAATGTATAGCTGAAAGAATAGATAACAAACCCACAAGTCAAATAATCTGAACAAGAAGAAGAATAAAAGGCAAGGCTTACAAACCAAAGGAGACTTCTGGCAATTTGGTAGCAATAAATATCATACAACAGCATACTGATGGTATTATTCAAAATGCATAGTCCTGTGACTCCTGTCAACAGAAGCAGCACCATGAGTAAGCTCTTATGCATTCATGGGTTAATTCCGGTCCTGCACCCATGAGAAAAAAGTAGTCTTTCACCATATCCTCCATCTAAATGTAAAGATCGGCAGGTTCCAAGGACACCCATCACGCATTACTACCTGAATTATGTTGCTACAGTGATCTCAAGTCCAGAAATTTCCTGTTTACCATCTACATGTATCTTGCCATTTCCAAAGTTAATGCCTTTTTAGACTTTCGTTCCAAAATGCTACACATGGAACTCCAAAAAAAATTCTAACTTTATCCAAAAGTTGTCTTTTTTAATGTTCGAATTAAGGTGAGTCTGAGCTTCCACATTGTTTGGAAACAAAACAGATACTGCTCCCATTTCTCTTTCTAATCTCCAGGGTTCTTAACCACCAAATAGAGCATAACGAAGTTACAGCAAAAACCCAAAACAATTCACTTTCGAACGCACGTGATCAAGGAGAAATATAAATAAAACGAAAGACAGATATCAATTACAATATTACAGAAGAAGATATCAGAAAAGAACATACTCGAAGAATGGCTGGAGAGTATGGGGCGAAGATCGAGAAAGGAAGCGATGGAGTTGAGAGAGGGAGGAGTTGTTTTTCTTAGGGCTTTGAAGGAGGTCTAGTAGGTCTAAACTATAGTTTTTAAGCTCCGAGAATGTGCGTTTCCGAGCTTCTTCTTCGCCTTCTTCATTAGACTTGGTTAGCTTGAAATTTCCTTCGTCTTCTCGAATTCCTTCCATTTCTCTGAGAGAGAGAGAGAGTGTGCGCGCGCGTGTGTTTTACCAGGGGGAAGCGCGAAGAACCGCGAAATCTGGAAGGGTCGGGGACAAGGGGGAACT
>JABCMJ010003793.1:0-26446 GCA_014822125.1 Arbutus unedo
AGTTTCAAAGAAACGAGCATATATTTTCCAACAGGTTGTCCCTTCCTTAGCTAGGGCAACATAAGTGTGAGGCGCAATTGTGTTTTATGTGTAATTATAAAAAAATTATTTATTTTAAAAAAAAAATTCGTATTGATCGGTATCTGGTAATTACCAGGTACATCTCGAAACACCCCAGTATCGGCTGGACTATCCGGTACAATACGTGGTGTTAACGGTACTATTTTTCCTCTAGTACGGTATGTGTCGCTCAACACCTACCGATACAGTACAATATTAATAACTTTGGTGCATCTTTAAGAATTGTCTAAATTGAGTATTTGAAGATATTTTTTACAATTATGAAAATATATTTTAATAGAACTACTCGAGAACTATCAAATAATAAGTTCTTTTTTATCACAATGTGTCTGGTCATGGTAAACTATGTGGCATGATTTTCATCAACTTACCAGCGGGGAGATGTTTCCTATGTCCCGATTTATTTGTTTGGTTTTGATATTAGTGTATCTATAAAAATCATTTAAAGTGAGAATTTTATAATATTTTTTTACGATTATAAAAATATTGTATAATAGAACTATCGAGATTTACCAAATAATATTCATATTGTATTTATTTGTTGAAGGATCCAAAATAACAACTAAATAGACAAATAAATCTGAACACAAATTATAGACACATATCCGGATACTGATTTGTCTCACTATTCATTCTCTAACATTATAGTAATTGTCTAATTTCCCCGGATCATATGTTGTTTTGACTATTGAAATCGTACAAATAGATATTCTTATTAAGATTAAGTGTTCGAATAATTAGCTGCCATCTAGCTCATGGAAAAGGACATCCCTTATCCCATTACGTCCTCTCGGGGAAGCAATTGGTCTTGGGGTCTTCTGCTTACGACCTCTTCCCTAATCTTGTCCAATCATATTGCAAATAACAAATATAAAATGAATAATTTGAATAGTGATATCCTCGAAACGTACCCTTATGAAAAATGAAGGGTCTTACTAACCACTGCTTAATGGACGGTGAATAATATACACAAAATATCAAATAAACACAAATTTTAATACATATTTTACAAATATTAATGAATATTTACGAATATTAATACACAGTTTGGAGTTACATATCAAGTTGGAATCACCTATGACCTATCCCATGGGGGTGGGTGTCCACCAACATTTGGTAGTTGGCATAGCAGTCAAGCCGTAGATTCTACTGATAATGACGTATTTCTTTCGGTAATAAATACTCCATATTCGGATGCCGCATTTGGGGATGTTGTATTCGGTAGGTACGTGTGCAGACAAAATAATATAATTTTATTAATTTTATTTTTGAAATTATATCGTTTTGATTCTGTATATTTTCATAATAATTCGTGTCATAAATCAAAACGATGTAATTTTAGGAACAAAACAGATCAAATTATGTCATTTTACTCGCACTATAGAGAACTGCATTACGGCTCTCAAAAATTTTAAAAATAAAAAAACATTGTAAAATGTCTCAAAAAATCTACTCAACATGAAAAAAAGCTTAAGAATGGTAGTTATTTTTGTTCTTAGCGTCATCTTATCTTTTTTTTTAATTTCGGTTCATATTTTCATACTTTTCTGATTTCTTTCATCGAGCTGAATGAGTGAGCACAAAGAATTTGACAAAAAAAATGCAAAAATCACAAATTATACTGACTATCTTTAACAAAAAATTATTTAATCCTAACTAAGACAAAGTTCCTTTCCGATTGGTCGAAAAAAAAACAAAGAGACTGAATCTTAAAACTAAAATCAAATTCGCAAATTATAGAGAATGATGTAAATGAACATAAGAGTTGAAAAATTATTGGATACTCTGTAAATTTTTAATCGCAGAATTACACACAGAATCTAGCAAATGAACATAAAAACGTAAAAATTAATAAATAATTTTGAAACACAGTTACATGATTCTTTGGTAATTACACATTCGTATAGGTATCACGAATAAATTTGCTTACACAACGAATTTGTGATTTGGAATAAAATAAAGCATCACATGGGAGTATAAATGAGCACGTAATTACGAGTAACAATGGCGTAGAAGGAGATAGAGATCTTGCATAACGTATAGTTGCAGAGTGTTTTGTGCATTAAAACGACGGAATACTGTTTAACCGTTGAAATAATATTTTGACGGCCAAAGCGATACCATTTTAACGCACAACATACCCTTGTCGTGTTCGGCTACAAAGAATTTTAGGACATCATAACCCTAAACTCATCAAAATTGAGGACACCATCCCCATTCAAATCAAACTGAGCAATCATCAACTTACACTCCTCAATGCTCTTCGTATCCCCAAGCTTCCTAAGCATTTTCCTCAAGCTCTTGGGTGTAATGCACTCACTCCCATCTCCCGTCTCATACATTTTAAATGCCTCTCTCAAATCCTTCACCTTCTCCTCCTCCTCTTCTCCTCCTTCAATTAATCTCACAAAATCTTCAATCCCTAACTCACCGTCTCCGTCGGAATCCATCAACACCACCGCCGCCTCTGCCTCCTCCTCCGATAGCTCTCCCCCCATCGACCCCAAGCACAGCCGCAGCTCCCTCGGCGAGATCTTCCCGTTCCCGTCGTCGTCGAAGCGGTTGAATACCCTCTCGTATTGCTGCGTTTTCTCCATTACTACGAGTGTATATATACTCTATACGAATCAGCAGATATGAATTGTGTATATGTAATGATGCTGTAGAAATCAGCAGATGTGAATCTGTTGTGAAAAGGATAACTATGGATTTATGTATTTGTTGGGTTTGAAAGGATGAATCTTAATCTGTATAATATATAGGTGGGAGATACCGCGTGGGATGCGTGGAGGTGTTGGGTGACCTGAGTATAACCGACTCTCTGTATTTGGAGAGAGAGAGAGGAGAGAGAAGGAGCTGGGTACTTTCCAAGAAAAGGTCGAGTATTTGCGTAATCAGAACCGCTATTACCGCTTTAAGAATTGAAAAATAAACGTAATGCATTGCACCGCACGGTACTTCCGTGATGAGAATATTCTTGTACGGATTGTTTTTATAATTTATTTTTGTGTGGATTAATTTACAGACACCTCGATTAATTTTTGAGAAATCAATTTCATAGTTTACTTGCAGGCTGCAGATCATAATTAAAGTCAAAATAAAATCCTGTATAAATTAAGTCCAAAATAATTAATAACATCTGAGAGGTTTTGAACATAAAATTTTAAGAGAGAGTAAATTTTTAAGTCATAAGTCTTTACCACAGACTTAATGATTTTTCTTTTACGTTTGGGAGTCAAAATCACAGACTTCCTGAGCTAGAATAAAAAATCTTAATTAGTGAGATCATGCGAAAGTCATGTGACAAATTTAAAATAACACCGGACAATTTTTCTTATTTAAAAAATATATAAGAAATGATTATTTATCAAGCAAAAATTAAAATATTTTTAAATTATATACGTGTAAAATATTATTTATCACTTGATTTTACTTAAATACGATACATTTTTTTGCACAATCTACATAGTAAAATTATTTATTTTTTTATTTGGATGAAATATTTGTTATGATTTTATATACTAGGTGAAATATTTGGAGCAGTATCATAATTTTTACTTTTTTTTTTTAAAATACACTCGACCAATTGTACATCTGTCCTCTGGACTTATATTCGGAGGCATAAATTGAACCGGATCAATTCGGATATAACATGTTTAAAAGTTAGCACGAAATAGTACTATACGACACATCACAAGCACTTATTATAAGCCTAGTAAGATCGTCATTTTAGACACGGGATATGGATACGAACACATCACGACACGATATTTGCACAAATATATTGTTTTGACTCGCCGCCGCATGTACACGAGATTGACCCATTAACTTAATAACAAAAATAAAATTTATTCTTTTTTAGAATCAATTGTGTTTCTCAAACTCCACGCATTAATATAATTCGATGATAAATGTGTTTTCATTAGACAATTACTAACTTTGATTAACTTAATTGATTACTATTAGTCAGTAATTGGTACCTTCTATTCAGAAATTACACAGTCAAATTTTGCGGAATACAGGAATCAATTATTAGTTCTCCATTTTTAAATTATTTGTTAGTGAGATTATTTCTTGGATTATCTTGTTTCAATTTGGTTTAGTTGTTGCAGACCTCATAAGATTAAGGTAATGTCACGTTCTTGTAAATTTTTAATGTAATTCTTCTATCGCTTGATATAAATAATTTCCGAATATTTTACAAAAATGAAATACACAAAAAATTATTCAAATAGAAAACAAGGCTATAACAGTAACAGACGAAGAAATTTAGAGGACTCAATTTTTGTCTTGTTATTAAAAAGGATTGGAACGTTCAGTTTGGCTCGTTATGGGTCTTTGTTCGGTTTATTTTAAAAATTATAATCGTTTATCTCTTAGAGTTCATCGTGAATCGTAAAGGAGGTTAAAAATAATGTTCATCAATTAGTATGTTTTCGAAACAAAGTTATGTGAAAAAAAAATACATAATGAAGAACTGAATTAAAATTTATTTTTTTACATAAATATTCTAAAAATATGCCAATTTATATCCAATAAATATAATATTTGACATAGTTATGTTCTTGACTATTTATTAAAAAAATAAACAATTTTAATTATTTAAGAGAGTCTGAAAATGATTCATCAAGAATTGAATAGAAGCCTCCAATATTGGAGAGGATCTTGTCCCAAATTTAAAAGTCAAAATTAATCAATTACATTAAATATTGGTATCCCACATTTTCGGGCAATAGGTGAGATATATATATATATATATATATATATATATGTGTGTGTATATATATATATATATATATATATATATATACATGTGAAAGGTTTCATGGAGTCTTTCTTATATATATTTTAAACATATTGAATGATTCGAATTATTAAAATTTAATTAGAAATAAAAAATTTAGATATTAATCTAATATTAATTTAAAAAAATATTAGTTCATAAAGTCTTTCTATCCAACAAATTTCAAAGATCATTCGAGAAAATGTTGACTTTGTTTTGTACCTATTTTGTCAAACATTAACCATCTTAAAATACTGCAGCTGAAACCCGCGTGTGGTCGTGGGTTCTGGAGCCCCACGGTTTCACTAGTGGTCACCACACTTCATATCTTATGTCATCTAATCTCTAACCTTTTCACGGGACAGAGTTAAAAATTTTATTACGTTGTGATGAACATATATTCGAGATCAAAATAAAGTATATTCAAAATATTTGATAGAGTCGAACCCATATATTTTGTAAGAATTTTTTTCTTTATATAATAATAAGGTTTTTTTTTTATTGCGAGGGTGATCGCCCCTACTGGCCTACCGGACCCCTGGCTCTATCCCTGTTTTCTCCATGTGTATGATTGTTTAATATTAAGTACGTGTTGTTAGCGGTCAAATAATAATACACGTCTTATTATCCCGGATATAATTATTCGGATTGTTATATTCAGAGTTTGTTTATTTTTTTTATCTCAAATATGAAATTCGGAGTACTATATAAAATTATTCCATCCCAACTTATCCCTCTTCTATATATTTTTTATTGTGCAAATGTCACTATTAGTTACAAAAATATCATTTTCAATTATGGAAGATCATTGATCATCTACTCATATATACTATATTTTTATTCCTCAAAAAATAATCAAACAAACAAGGAGAAAACTATATGGCCCAAAATTTTTAAAAATTATTAAAATTATTATATTTTAGCCCCCCAAATTATATTCGGTTCCCTCTTTTTCCAAAAAAAAAAATCTCAGGCCTTCCAAACTTTGAATTCTGGTTATATCCCTAAAACAAAACCTTTATAACCATTCATATCTCTATGATAAATCTACCCTTCTATAACATCCCCTTTTACTATATCCACAGTATATTTTTCAAAATTTTAACTGCTAATAATCGTACCGTAATGATCAAAATTTTAGAAGTGATATGGTAGACATAATAAGGATGTGATATATTGCAAGCAGAGATTTACTATAGAGAGGTAAATAATTATAAAGTGTTTGTTTAAGTATTTTCTTAAGAAAGAATATATGAGTAAGTAAATAATATTTGTAATTGTTAATGATATTCTTATAATTTATAATAACATTTCTATAAGATAGAAGAAAGATAGAAAATAAGATAAGATATGAATGGAAAAAATGATGGGATAATTTTATCCCTCCTAAATGAATAAAATAATCTTTTAAATATTATATATGAGGTGCAAAAAAATAAACAAAAATTTCGAATATAATAAACCAAGATAAACTATATACAAAGTGATAACTTTGAACCTCCAACACTTTCCATCCCCCAATCGTGTCTCACGTAACCTCTATTTTAGAAACTCCAAAAAATAAGTTCAGCAAATCTAAGAACTTATAGATCTGAACACAGATGTGATCGAAACTGTGTAGTGCACATGAAATTTACATTAGTTTAGAAAATTTTACATACTTTGAACGATTTCGAATACATTTATAATCAAATTTGTACACGAAAAGTTGTGTTCCTAAACTTTCTAAAATAAATTACATTCAAAAAAACAAATTAAAAGAACCCAACTATTCACACCAATTTTAATCCACAATTTCTATTTTCATCACTAAAACTTCTCTCTTAGTATTTTTTTTCACATCTAAACTTTAGTTATTTACATTAAATATTAGACTCATTTCAGAAATGATATCTTCTCAATGTACTAATTTTATAGTAATTGGATCTATAACTTTTAATATTATGCTCATTTTGTGAAAATTTAACAAAAGAAATATACTGTAGCAGTAAAATTTGATATGAAAACATAAAAATGGTAAGACTATAATTCTGAAAAAGAGAGAAATAGATATAGATCTCTATTTGGTGAGAAAGTATTTACATCTGGAGATTTAAAAATTTATTTCCATTTAGAAATCTCAAATGGAGTATAGGTAGTGTATTTTGATTCTCTAAATTTGAGTTTCGGGTTCTCATGCCACACCATCCCCGGACGGCAGAGAACCCGTCGTTGTCTCGACTGTGCTACCGAAGGCTTTGGAGAAATTGGAATAGGAGATCAAAGCATCTTGAGACATGCTTACTATTAGACACTTTCAATATGCATCCGCTTTGCACTTGGCTACCAAGCGTTCACCGTGGACAGTCGTACTAGCGAAAGGTGTGTGACATAATGAACAAATTGACTCATAACATGGAGGGTTGATATTTCTCGTAATCCCATTTCATTTGCGTTCAGTTTCTTCCACTCTTGATATCACCATCATCTAGACTTGAATTAGTCCAGTTTCAGCTTTTAAAACACTATTTTCAAAAAATACGGAATCGGGTTTCGCAAATATCACCCAGAAATATCCTCCTCAAACAACAATTTTTATATACGGAAGTAATGTTAAACGTTGAACCCCCCAAAAAGGAGATCATTCAGAATCCGGACATAACCATAGTACGTACATATGTACAGCTTCTCGTCGTATAATGAAGTAAAATCCCAGAAACCTTTAGATGATAACCAAATAGGATGAATCCGTAATCGCTACTCGGTATTCAACCATACCTCGCGAAGAAGTTGATACCTGATAGCATTCCGGCTGCCATTTACCTTTGGAGTTGGTGGAGCTTTCGAGGTTTCGATGATGGCTGTTAAGGGTGAATCCAATTCATCAAGCTCATCATCACTTGTGTGCGATTTCCTGAGCACAGAGGACCCATTTCTTCTCAGCTCATGAGATTTGATTCCAGTCTCTCCAATGATTCCAGCAACTGAAGCTAATGGAGGTGGCAAGTAGACTATCGGAGCTGCATTGCATGGGAAGTTTGAGATAGATCCTTCCTCAGCCTCATCCTGATTAAAAAAAAAAAACTGATGTCGGTGATTTTCAGAGTAGAATTTGATGAGCAGTTGTTTATTGCCAAACAAATAATCATCCTAAAAAGCACGGACACACCTGTCAGACTCACTTGATTGACAATACCGAGTTTATTAGTCAGACACGCAAGGAACATTAGGTGGAGAGGAACATGACACACAGGTTGGAGTTTGGAGTTCGTCTACAAATAACAATGCTAAAGATTGAGAAAGACCCGCTTTAACAACATCCACATTTGGGACTCAGCATATAGATAGACTAAATCCTACAAGAAAATTGTAACCTAGATATTCTCTTGTATTCACGGCTGTCTAGCAGTCCATATTGTTATCTTTTGAAGATTAATAAAATTTCTTTGATAATCTCACTTTTTTCTTATTCTTTTGTGCTCAGGCTTCGCATCCAAACAAGTCTTGAAAACGGCACTGAATTGATTTTTCACTTTTCCATCTCACACACAGTTCCACATTCAAGCACTTTGGTTTGTTGTTGTCAATATTACTCTTCTCTGTCGATTCCATCTGAAAGGGAGAAATCTTTTATGACAGACATGCTGCAGGCTCATTACGAGGTCGAGATGAAATTTTGAAAATACATAGTTGTTGGCACTTACTCGGCGACAGATGTCTTCATATAGTCACCATGCTAGAAAAATTTATGTTTATTCCTAACTTCATAGAAAACCTTGGTTTTGGTTTCTCGATAGATTAATGCGATATCGTTTTCAGATAAATTATGTGTCTGAGCTTCCTAGATATCGTCCATACATAAGATTTTTTTTGTTATTGTTGTTCTCAAAACTATTGGGGTCTATTCGAGAGACAAAGTTTGACTATGCATAGATAAATGAGCAAAGAACTGAAGGATGCAGATTCCAGTGGGAGGGACAAACCTCAGAATCCAAAGCTTCAAGCAAAGCATCAGGAATTGGGTCTGGGCAAAATTCGTCTGGTCGGAAATTGGCAACAACCCTCCTGATCAGTGGTGCACCGAACGTAGGGCATACCTTACAAAATGACAAAACATTTAGCACAGGGGACTTGTAAGAATTTGTGGATCAAAAACGACAAAAAGACAGAAAGGGAAGAGAGAAAAGTTTCAGTGATAATACCTCCTTTCTGATTGACCTGCTTAAGAGCATATCCTTTGGAAGCATCATGAGGTCGCTCAATGCATTTAGTAAATGAAAAGACTTGAATGTCGTATCATGTTCTTTTCCGTTGTCATGTCCATCACCATTATCATGGTCGTTGCTGTACTCAAGTGAGTCGTCATCCTCAATACCGAATAGGTCGGTAAGCCATCTAGACCAGTTCCCAATCTGTAATCCAAATCACACAAAAAAGACTTTTTTTCAAGAGCTATCCGAATAATTGAAGCTATTTTCATCTTTCAAAGAAGTGGACACGGTGTATGCAAGGCAGTCTTTACTAATATAACGGACCAAAAGCAGTGACGCACATCGGTTTTAGATTAGGAACATTTACTAAATTAATGTATGAGTACAATAACGGTGGGTGGAGTTATAAATCTAACCGCATTTTTAAGTTGTGCACCAGTCCCAAAGCTTGCTTTCCCTGCTGGAATAGGAAGAACCTTGGCATCACTAATGGGGTCAGATGTCGGATCAGTTGGAAGTTCATCTTCGGATTCACGAAGAATAGCATTGAACATTGCCACATCCAATCTAGCTACGCATTGCTCCATTATCTGGTTGAATAGAGAGATGCATCAAAGTCAAAATCTAGAGTACGAACTGGAGTCCAGTCAGCTACATCTCATCATAATAAAATATAGCTACCCACATAACAATAATTTACCTTTTCTTACAAAAGACCATGCTATGCTCAAGCATTGGGGGGATTACTCTATGGGAAAATGGGTTCAACATGGCATATATACATCATGAGTTGTGACCATACATAGCCACCGTATGCTGTTGTATGTAAATCATCTAGTCTATCTAAGCTAAACAACAAGCTCAGATAAAAAAGAACCATTATCATAAATGTACTTTATTCGAGAAACTTAAACTCCCTTTTGTTCCTTTTTCTTTTCTTTACAAAACCACAGAATTCAATCCGGCCTTTTTTGTCATACCTCAAGAATATAGTCATGTCATGCAGAGTTACATGTATAAACTCACAGACAGTTATTTCCCAGCAAAGTGCAGGTAAGATATGAGAGGTTCTGTTGATATTTATAATCAAAGTATATCATTCAGTGAGGTAGCATTTTATTCCTATATGAATTTGCATCTCTACTGCCATTATTCTAGTTAACTCAGTCCTCGATGGAGTACCGTAAGAGGCGCCAAATAGGTACATCAAGTGGACATTGACGTATTGACTTACAAATAAGGTGGCATCTTGAAATGCTAGACCTTCCACATGACTATTCTTGAATTAAAGTAAAGCAAATGAAGTATACCAGCCTAACCAACACGGGTAAGCAGCCACACTCATGTCCCCCAGCTCGAACAGGACAAAGGCGTTCACAAGCATCCTTGAAAGCCTTCTTCCAATGCTCTAATGAGAAGTTTACCTGCTCTTCATTACCTGAACTAGATGTCCTTCGATAGGTTTTACTCACACTAGAAGCCACACCCGTTATTGCCTTAGCAGCACCGGATTGCATATGGGGCGTTAGAGTCTGCAAAAAAAGACAACAAAGATGCCCAATAAAGATAGCCTCCAAGCTCCTCAAGAGACTTGAACCAGAGTCCATGGAAAAGAAAAGAAAAGAGAAGGCATTTCCCGGTGCTGGTCCAGTAGGTTATGCCAACACAGGGTACACGAAGAGCTGGACTAATACGACTTGAATTCCGGACACTAATATGCAAAGAAAATGGTGGAATGAAAGAAAGCGCAATTATGGTACGACCTGCCACCAGACAGATTCAATGATTCGTGAGAAGATCCAAGCTTCGGTCTTCTCCAATGCGGATGTAAATGTACAAGGGTCCTCCCAGTCATCAAAACTCTCAGAGTCACTTCTCGGAGAGAACTCCTTCCATTTAAGTGGAGATAATTTCTTGTGGTTTCCCTTCCCACTATCAGTCCTTTCAGTACGAAGTGTGGAGGAAATTGGTAATTGCTGTTCTGCAAAGGCTCGGCTTATGATGGCTCTCAGCACCACAGAATTTGACAACCAGAACGTCAACCTGCATTTGGAAATGTGGAAGGCAATCGAGCTCTTAAAAGAAAAGGCCAAAAAAAATCTTTAACAGTTTAGTTCAACATGCTTCAAAATGCATCACGCACAGCACCATGATTGCACCAGCATTCCCTCCCAAATTGGGTGGGTATCTTCACCTAGCGTCCAGATTTCTGTTCTCAAGAAAATGCATCTAATACGTCAAATGATAAAGGGTTCAATTTCCATCCAAGGAATTGATAGAAGAACTGGGGGCATATGACGTTGCCGTTAGCAGAAAAACTAAAACAGAGCAAAAAGTACTCCAATTTCTGTAACCAACCAACCGAAACAATTGACATAGCAACTTCTCTGCCAAAATCAAACTCAACTTTCAATGTTATAGGATGACGTACGGATGTCGAGGCTGTTTTCATGCAATTGGAACAAAATTTGTCGTGTGATTTGAAAGTACCTTGCAACGTCGTTTCCACATGCTTTTGCTACCAGAACTAATCCTGAGACAGCACTTCTAGCTGCACTTGCTCTCCTTGATTGGGAACTCTCTTTGCAAGCATGAAGATAGAGCCTAGAAAGGCGTCGTGCTGGAGCATGGACCTTATTTGTGGAACTTCCGTGCTCTGCAGCAACTGAGTAAAGACCAACCTCAATAGCAGCAGCTTCTTTCAACTCTCCTTCAAGCATCTTAATTTTATGCTCTAGTTGCTGGATTCTACCATCGGAAGTGATGTTTCTTGCCTCCTTTGGGTAAACTTTGACGTCATTTCTTTCTCTGCTAACAAACCCGTGAGCACCATTCTGACCATCTCCTAACATGCTACTCCTAACAAATCCATTGCTTGTACCCGAGTCTACAGCTGATCGAACAGATTTCACAGGCTTCAATTTATCACTGCGTACAATATAGCCCTTTTTGGTAACATCTTGTGAAAATCTGTTCCATGGTTCATTTTCTACATAATCTTCCCCGTCGTGCGAGATTTGTACTTGTCCATTTTCTTGATGTTCCTTTCTGCCGAAGTCTTCGATTTTAAGGTTGGTGCTTGCATCTTCCTCAGTACCTTCATAATTTATAGACGAGAATGAAGATTGTGCAATGTGGGTAGCAATTTTCTCAGGCATCACTGTTAAGCTTGTCTCAGGATTGTAGGATAATATAGCATGACCATTTTCTTGGCTCCCAATATCAGAAGACAAGTCTGTTGATGATGAGCAAGATGAAGGAGCCTCCGAAGTTTCACGCTGTCCATTCACAGTCTTCATATCTAATTTTGCGAGTTCCTGCTTTGAAGTTAAGTGATGTTTGATGTAAGACGCTCCTGAGCTATCCTTCATTGTCTGCAATCCATTCTGCAATTTGAAAAACAAATGATCATCACATCATCTCAAACTTTGTAACTACAACTGTCAAGAAAAGCTATTATCACCAGTAGGCCAATAGTAGCCTAAATGTAGGTGTATCTGCATTGCCACTTTAACGTTGGCCTACTGTCTATTACTCCCTCCCTCTGTTCCCATTTGGTTGTCTGTTTTCACTATTCTGAACATCTAAAAAAAAAATCTTTTTATATTTTCTAACTTAATTATGTTCTAGATTATTTTAAAAATTTTGACTACAAGAACTAATAGAGCTAATTAAATTTGTCAAAGAAACATAGAAACTTTTTTCACAAAAATAAATTATGCATTGATCTGGTTGAAGAGTACGACTGACTGTTGGCAAGGAGGGTGTATGTTAAATTGTCAATCACAGCAAGATGCAACCGGGAACACAGCATCAATTCAAAGGACAAAATTGATATGAAAGTAGTAGCAAAATGAAATATTACTAGCAATAAGAAATTGGAAGAAGATGTACCTCTTCACTATCGAAGGAATCCACATTAGTCTCAAAAGCAGAAGAAGAAACAGCCAGAGATTTGTGGGAGGAAACATCATCATCATCAGTCATTAGAGCCATCTCAGCTTCCTCAGCATATTCTTCATTTATCGGTGCAGAAACAGCTTCCCCACCGTTTCTCTCAGTGGATGCTTCTTTTGACAGGTTGTCTCTTGATAAGGAGCTGGTGCGGCCCTTTTTAATGGACTGGATTGTAATAGACAGAGCTGGCTGAGATGTGTTGCTAAAGCTCCTCTTGGAACTCATTGGAACACATACACTAAGTGTATCTCTAACAACACTGTATTCTGCCAAGTCTACGATGGCAGTTCCCAGTGACTGACCTTTCAGTGTCTTATCCATTCGACATTCATACAAATTGAACTCCATGCAATTTTTTCTGAAAGTATCCCTCTCCCCACCTTTAGTTGACATTTGCTTTAACAGCGTCACAGGAAGCCTAAAGGACTCATTAAATTCAATTTTTCCATCACCAATACTACCAGACCCCAGTGAAGGGACAACTGGATTAGTAGACCCAGAATTGCGATCACCGTGTTCCCATTGAATTAGAACGGAGCGAAGGGGTCTTAGTGACTGAGACGGGGGCCAAGGTTTAACCTCCTGAACATGGATCAGATAATCAAGCTGAACAGAGGGGTTTTTCCTGTTTTTGGTGCTGAGTCCCATAACCACAGGGTGGTACTGCTGAAATGAGCAATGTGATGCCAATGGAACTAAACAAATTCAAGCACAAAACACCTAAACCCAGAAAGAAAAACACCTCAGAATTCAAACAAGTGGAAACAAAGAAAACCAAAAAGTCATCGCATTGTAACAGAAGAATGAGAATGGGAATCTGCAACTAACATAAGTATGGTTTCAGAATAATAATAGGCTGCAACAAATATTCATTTTTCAAGAATAGAGATAAAATAAAGAGGAAAATGTAGGGGGTTGGACCATCAAGTGCCGGGCTTACGGCATTTGCACGGCGCAGCCCAATCTACTTCAATGGTAGGCTGGGTCGAGAGGTCATTTGGGCCTTGGCCTTGGCCCTCTCTCACTTGCCTTGGGCCAGTCCACCACGCATTGCCGGATCGTAGGCTTGACGAGTTCATACCGTGTGCCACGGGCCCGTCTGGGTGGATGACCGGCAAGTGGACCGAGCCTATTACTACGGTCGTTATGCTTGGGTATCATTCGATCAGTATTGCAAGGGTCCACACTCGGCCTACTCCACCGTGAGCATGGTGCTCGGTGTCGGACCGAACGGAGCGTAGCCCTAACCTGGGCAGTTATTGGTTAGGTCGGGCGACAGGCTGTTGCCACACCCGGCATAGTGGCGGCCATGATGCACAAGCATGGGGTACGTGGTGGTGCACCGGATTGGTCAACCCACAACGTGGCATTCTCGAGCATTGTGCACCCTGACATACCTCTATAAATAGTTCAAAGGCACTCCATTCTCTGGTATGCGCAAAAATTTACACTCAAAGCTTTTCATTAGTTTCCTTCGTCTTTCCGGAACTAACTTTAAGTATTGGAGTGCACTCCAGCTACCTACGGCCGGTTGGCACTAATGGGCTTCTTGCTTTCGGCCCAGGCAGAGGATTTAGACGAGTTCAATCAAGAGAAGTGCATTCTTGTTCTAGGCTCCACAGAAAACTCAAGCCAGAAATCTACTTCTAGTCTTTCTCTTCACTTAGTTCTTGACAAAAGAACAGAATACACACATGTGTGTATCACATACACAGAGAGAGAAAAATGTCAGTCAAACCCAGCTAAAAAGAACGGTAAAAAACGGTGAGAACTCTCTCTCTCTCTCTCTCTGTGAATATACCCATGAATGTGTGTACCTATTGTGTATCTTCTCCTTTTGTCGAGAAATAAGTGGAGTCAGTCAAATCCAGCTCAAAAAAACAGTAAATATGGAGGCTTCAAGCTCAATTACTACAAAGAATTTCTGCAGAAAACCGTCGACACACAGAAGAGCATGTTCAATTTCAGCATGGATTGAAAAAATGCAATCACTCACAGAGAGGCTAATGGGTTAAAACATCAGATCCGAGACACTACTCTCACCGACCAACTCATTATTCATTGCAATGCGAAATGAAAGAAACACTTACTGTGAACATTTGCAGCTGACAAATCGATTAGCAGATGTGAATCACGAGACCGTCGGTCTTACCTCTGTGTGTGTGTGTGAGAGAGAGAGAGAGAGAGTGAGAGAGAGAGGAGAGGGGGAGAGATTTTTGTCTCTGAGGAGCAGTGAGCCTGTGACTTACATTGAAGGGCACCGACAACATGTCTGCCTCAACTACTCCTTTAGAACATTATCATTTTAAAATGTAAAATACACGGACCTCCCACGAGGTTTTTAACAATTTCAAAGACTATTTCAGTGAGTTGTTCGATTGAGTATTTTTAAAATAATTTTTAATAAAAAAAATTTAAAATATAGTTTAGTATAAATATTTCATAAAAAATTTGAAAGTTGAATTTTTTTCGATATTTTCAAGGTATTCTCTCTTCTTTTACAGGAAAATGAATATTATTTGGAAAAAAAATTTCTAAATATAGTTCACAAAAATTTTCTAAAATTTTTGTAAAAAAACCCAACCAAACACACTAAATGCAAATATCTCTCATACTTTATAAAATATTACTCTTTCTCTCATCCAGCTAACTTCCGTTAGAATTTATCAAATTATAATTTAGAATTCCCAAAATAACATTCTAGAAAAACGGAAGAAATCCTTAAAGAACTCTCTCATCTCTCAAAATATTTACACGTCATTTTCTTTTCTCACCTCTAAGTATTAAAACTCTCTCATCTTTATTTTTATTTTTTTGTATTTTTTGATTTTGCTTCTAATTTTTATAAATTATTAATTTATCTTGACGAAAGAAATTTAAAATTTATGTCTAAAAACAAATCACTAAAAACAGAAAATAATCCAAAAAGATTGGTTTTTGTTTTTTTTAAACTTTTTTAGTTTTCAAACATAATTTTATACTTTTTAAAAATTTCTCGTTGAAAAAATCAAGAGTCTAAAAAGGTATAAAGTTAGGTTAAAAAAAATATGAGATGTAACCAATAGAGACTTGAATTTTATGCCATCACAAAGATTGTAAGGGAGAGAGTACGTAGAAATGACAAGAAATAATGAGACAAAATCAATTCAAGTACAAGTAAGGACGTGAGAAAAGAAATAAGATGTGTGAAGTATTTTGGGAGATGAGAGAGTTCTTAAAAATTTCTTCCACTTTTCTAGACATTAGAAGGGTATTTTTAGAATTTTAAATCATAATTTGACAAATTCTAAGGAAGTTAGCTGAAGGGAGAAAGAGTAATATTTTATACAATAAGGGAGGTCTTTGCATTTTTTTAAACTATAGAGGAGCTCCTTGTAATTGTCAAAAATATCAGGAGGTAAGTACATTATAGTTTTTTTTTTTTTAAAAGAACGAAAAGTCACAGTTGCCTTTGGTCCCTTTCTCATTGTTTCATTATTCTTTCTTCTATTAAATTGTATTTTATTTTTAATTTATTTATTACTCTTTTTTTTTTTGGTTAACTTTGCATGAAGTTTTTATGTCTCATTGACTTGTCTCAACAAGAGTAATTAAAAAATATAGATTTAAAAAAAAATCAAATTTGTTTTTAATAATTTATAAAAAATTAATACAAAATAATAAATAAATATGGGACATTATTCAATAACAAGATTAGGTTAAACGTAGATTATTGTATATGGTTGAAGGGTGGCTGTTAAATGGATAAAGTTTTTGGAAAGTATAAAAATTACTCTTTCCTACCGTAAGTTTTACAAAATGGTGGTTACCTACCTCCCACATTAACAGAAATTGACCGAACATCTAATTGTCCGGTGATGGTGGGGGTGAGTTTTCTACCAAACACCAAATGTCCGCCCACATATTTGAAAAATGAATGTATTCGGAACAATTTGATACACATCATGTATTTGATAATTCCGAACGTAATATTTATATGTTTGTGATGGTAATATTCGGATTCGGATCGAGCCCAAAATCTTCTTAAAAATGAGAAGTCTAAAATAGACAATCAACTTCTTAAAAAGAGTAAAGCGTATGGTGCAAGTGAGTAAGAAAGCCGCAAACTAGTTGCAGTTAGAAGGTGATTTGACTTTTTTTGGACAAACTCATTTTTTGCCTAACCAATATGCTATGTTGATACTTACGAAAACAAAAAAAAATGTAATGTTGATAATTATAACTCGACATACTTGATATTTTGAGATATTAAGGCCTTGTTTGGACTTTTTTTCTAAAAATAATGAGTATTATTTAATATTTTTTATTTTTTTTTATTCATCTCAACTGCACAAATTAAAAATACATAAAAATATGGAGAAAAAAATAGATAAGACGACGCTAAAACCAATGAAAATTGTATTTTTAAGAACAACTTCTTTAGTGAATGTTTTGAGTTTTTGCTGACACGTGCAATTGATCAGAATAAATAAAGGATAAGATTATGTATCGCATGGGATTGCATTTTCCATTGATTGCTGAATAGAATTTGTAAAGAAATGATATTTGTTGAATAATCAACTCCAGAAAACATGAAAGATACAAAAATTTACATTGGTAAATCCATCTAAATCTCAGCTCAGCGAGAACACCATCTCGTAAAATTATATAGAACGAGCCTAACGGCGGAGCATTATTGTTGTACCAACTAACTAATCAAACACAAGTCCCTCCTTGAACGGATTTCTCTTTTTGCTCCTCAACATACGGGGTATTGACAGTCATTTTCAACGGTTGTTTCTTTCCCAATGACACTCTTACGCGTTACTCATTGTCTACCAATGGAAATACCACTTCCATTCGACTTGCATGTGTTAAGCATACTGCAAAATTAATCCATGAAGTTTCGCATGAAAACACAATCTTTAATCAAGCCTAAAAACCCATGACTATTGGATGCTACTTGGAAGATGGTAACTGCGGATGGCCTTGCAAAACTGTGCAGACCTAGATGTGCAGCTGGTGGTGTTGGATAAGCCTCCAAGTCAGAGTGAGAGGTTTCCGATGTATCAAAACAAAAACATAGATAAAGAGAGATTCTACCTACTAAAACAAGTTGAAAACAGAGAATGGTTCGACTCGGTTCTAAGATTCTTTGGTTGATTCTTTTGCGTCAAATTCTCTCCTCGTACGCTAGAATGTACCATATGTACCATGAATTGTGCTTGTTGTCTGCTTTATGAAAGATCATGCTGGGTTCCTCCACAAAAGGTTGAACCAAATCCTCTTTCCACTATAAAAAATCTTGAAAACATCAAAATGTACACAATTCCAGTTCAGAAGAACCTGTTGGATTTACGGAAGTCGGAAGTAGTCCTATCCGCAATCAGAAAGGTGGTTGTTGGAAGTTGCAAGCGCAAGCGCAGCAGGCTCCCGTTTCCAAATTGATCATATTCTCAAACGATAATGTGTCACACCGATCCTGCATGACTTTAGGCTAATGTTATTGTCAATATGAAAGGGAGATAACTCTTTTTGTAAACAACACAAGTTATTCTTCTGATCCTGAGAAAATAGAATCCTCTTTTTCATCGGGCTTTTAATCCCTGAAATCGTCTAGCTACAGGTTTCAACCTTATACAAAGCTACAAATAATTGTGAGATTGGAAAATTTTTGAAGGTGAACTTCAGGGGGGTAAAGCCTTCTAAATTAAAAAAACTCGGTACTTATGAATCATTTGGACTGCTCAGCCTGCAGCGATCTCTTTTTCCTTCGCCTTGCACATATCCTCTGCCGACTTGATAAATTTTTTCGTCAAATCATCAACCTAAGAAATGGACAAGCATTAGATATGAGCAAAATCCTTATGCAACACTACATGCTTGTTTCATTGTTAATCATTACAATTGAACTCACTTCTTTCTCCAATCTTTTGGCAGAATCTTTCGGGAAACTTGAACCTGCTTTCTTTATCGCATCCAATGCCTGTAGAAGGACAGTAAGTTTGCTCAGACAATTGAACACCACCACAGCATTTCTTAAAGCAAATAACATGTATACTTGTGACCATCATTGCAGCTTTTGCAGTGTAGGTGCGAGAATGCATTCATAAAGTAGTTGTTAGCAGCTTGGTTTGTTAAAAGTTCATTGATATGAGTCATTGAAAAACATAAACGAGGTCAGATACCAAAAATGGTTTGAAATCAAGACCACTGAGATCCGCTCATTTTTCAGAAGAATCTACCAAGCACAAGCACTGACAAATAACAAAAGATGCAATCAATCTGGACAGCAGATGCACCAGAAATAACGATTTCTCCTCTAAGCCACCTACTAACCACAAAATTTGAACTCAAAGCTCAACCCAAGGTTGAGAGATAAATGTTGTACCGTAGTACTTATAAAATTCAATCTATACATTCTTTTCAATAGTTAGAAACAGAGAAAATGGTTCAGATGCAAAATACGCGCCACTGCCAGAAGGGACGTAACTGAACATGCTGCAATGATGGCTCTCATACCATGTACATCATTTACAACATCCAACAGACAACCAAAATGCCTCAAGTGGTTTCATATTTTATGAGGTTTTCCTCTTAATTGGCTTTTTACCAAAGGGAAGGCAAAATAACACTCTAAAAAAAGCACATTCAGATGTAAAACGTTAACAAACTCAAAAAACCTTCTGGCGAGCTCTTCTTATACTCTGCTTGACATCTTCAGAAGATTTGGTGACCACCTTACACAAGGCCTAGAAAAGAAGTAGCACAGCGTTTACAGCGTGGACGGATAAATCGAAAATAAAAAAGGGAACATAAATGATGAACTCACCTGCATATGCTCCTTAGTCAATCTGCGCATTGCATTTACAAAGAATACATGTTAGCCAAGTAAATAAATGACTAAACCATAATTCAGGTTTATAATAGATTTCTCTTTTGCAGACTTGTGATTTGGGAATAGAAAATATGGTAAATGGAGTTTAAATAGAACCAATGCTTACAGAGGAATAGGTGTAATCAATCTTTGGCTGTCTACTTTGGGATTCAAACCTAATGGGGATGAAACAATGGCCCTTTCCAATTCTTTTAAGGCCTGCAGGACGACAATCACTCTGTAAGGAGAATATTCCACTGAGCCAAGGGTGTCGGCGTGTTGCACCAAATGTAAATGACAGGTAACACATTAACAGATGAGGTCTTAATTCAAAAGATAATAGTGGAGCATAGACCAAATTCATCATTATTATACAATAATTTTCAAGTGAGTTTTAGCTCACTTAGCACTACTTCACACGTAATAGACATACAAAATTGGCAGAACTGACAAAGTTAACTGCTGTCAAAACAGGTTTGAAGTCGAATTCTTTGTGCTGTGCTGGGACAGAAATCATATATATAAATCATACAAAGTAAAGCAAATTCATTACATTTGGATCATAAGGAGTTACAGACAACGTTTTCGAATCGATGACAGATACAACAGCCAGTCTGCTCAGAGGCATCTTGACGCCACCAGTTTCAACGATGATATGATCGAGCATTCCTGCAGAAAAACCCAAAAAATTATTGCCATTACAAAAATTCAACAACAAAGTAACTCCACCCTCACCATGAATCGCAAAAGATGCATACCAGCAGATGCTCTCCCTGTTCGAAGTTTGCTTAGTTCTCGGGAGAGTGAATCAACCGCCGCTTCCATAAGCGAGACAGCAGTTGCCTTAACACTGGGCCCAATATCCACAATCTCTACGGTGTTTCCGTCATCATCACCCTCTGAAATTTTCATACAAGATACACACAAATTTAAGAATTAAAGATTTCAAAAAGTATAATCTTTGCCTCTTTGTCCACAACAATATGAAAATACTGTATCGTGCCTACTCAATGAGTTCATATGCAGCTTAATGAAGCTCATTTTTCAAACAACAAACGTAAATTGTATGCTTTTGAACTTGTATTCCAAAGATTTCAAGGATCGATGGCATTCATTGAGGTTTCTGGTGGTTAATAATGAAAATGATTCCGTTTTAGGATTCTTTAAAGATGGCAGTTTTCCAGTAAATAACCATTGATTCGCGGTCTTCATACATTACAGTGAGTTAATTTGTATACGTAGTTACCATTTGCTTCATCATCCGTGCATAAACATCTATACAAACACACATATGAAGATCCACACACACAAACATATAAATAGAAACAGGGAGAGGGATACTTGATTTTCTTCCTTTGGCGAAACCTCTGCGGCTTTCCGTGATGAAATTGACGGCCGCCGAATGGGGGACAGATTGAGTAGCCGCATAATTGAAGAGACTGGGAGAGGAGGCAAAGTGCGAGAGATCACGAGAGTGGAAAGAGGATGTACGAAGAAGAAGAGAGACGTTGCGCGAAGAGATCAAAGCTCGTCTCAGCGAGATCGCCATTGTTAAAGACTCTGAGGGTTAGGGTTTCTGATAAACCCTCTCATCGGCGGTGACTGTAGCACTAGCACCTTGTTTCATATTTCAATTCATGGCTAATCGGTTTCTAGTAGAAGTGGCCACTAGTACAATAATACGAGGGTGCGGGGTGTTTGGGAGTCTATTTTTTAGTTTTTTATTTTTGGTTTTTTAGATTATAGTCAGAATGAGTTTTGAATTTAAGAAGAGTGTTTGGAAAAAATGTACAGAATGCATTTTGTAAAAGTACATAATGCAAAATGGGAATGAAAATGCAAAAATGAAGTCTAAACTTCTTTTTTAGTTTTTGCTCCGAAAATCGAAAATGGAGAATGAGTTCTGCAGAACTCATTCTCGAAACTTGGCTCTCAAACAACCAGAATCCGAAGATGAGAATGGGAAAATGCAAAAAATAAGGGGCCAAACACCCCCTAAGTGTCTTTAGGAAAAAAAAGATTTATGATAAATTACGCCAACTCTTCTGCTCGCGTTTTTATCAGTTAAAAAATGGTCTATAACCCCTGGTATGACTATTCAGATTGTCATATTTAATGTAAAGAATTATTTATTATTTATTAACCGGATATAACTATCAACATATTCGGGAATTTTTTACTTATTTAAACGTCAGGATATAGTATTCAGAGTATTATTTTATCCGTTCGAAACGGGATAAAATTATCACATTATTCCTCTTATTCATGTTGTATCTCTTTTTATATCACTTTCTATTTACACAAATACTATTATTAATTATAAAAATATCATTATTAATTACGAAAAATATTATTTAACTACTCATATATCTTTAAAAAATAATAAAATAAATAATTTATAATTATTTATTTTTTTATAATAAATCTTTCCATTTACTATATTATTTTTATTTTCCTTATCATATTTTTTTTCAGAATTTTGGAGGTTAACAAATGGGGCCATAGATTTATGAAAGCATTTGGTATTTATAATCTTATAGCATTGTATATCTAAAGAGCAAATACTTGGGGGAAAATATAAATCTTATTGATTTTGTTGGTATTGGATTGAAATCAGTTTGTGTCCCATTCAAATTAATTGTGTGTAATTTTAATTAACGGGTCAACACAGAAAGTTAAGTGGTTATTTGTTTTTTTCTCGAGCAACTAAAGTTCAACTTGTATTCGTCCAATTTTAATGCGCGTGTGCTATCACTCAATCATTTGAAATTCATGTTCATATCAAAACACAATCAATCCAAATCCCTTGATTTTTTATTGGTTACCGTTATGTTTAACCCGTCATGTTTGACACTTTTATTCTTACTATCTAGTACAATATCATGACACGTTATACATAGATCTGATAAAAAACAAGAATGATCGATGTCCGTACGGTATTTAACGAAAACCTAACTTGGTTAAGAAATACGTGTGAATTAATTTCAAATGAATTTTATGCAAACTAATCTCAAATAATTTAAAATTGATAATTAACCTAAAGAGTTCAAAATTCTAGAATAATACAAACGTAATGAAATTTGTTAAAGTTTAAATTTGATTAATTTTTAAAAATATTAAAATAATAAGTTAATTTTTTTCAATTTTTCAATTTTTTTGTATCATAAGTCCAAACTAAAATAATTTATTGATTTTTGCAAATGTATAATAATTTATTCATATTTTCACCGGTTTAAAATAGACTAAATTTAAATTCAATTATTTTTATTAAAAACACTTAAAATTATTTGGTATATTGTGATTTTATATTGTTTTTCGTTAATTATTTTGTGGACAAGTATAAAAAAATGAATAAAACTAAAAAAATATAGATATGATGACAAAAGATAAAAAATAGTAATAATTTATTATTTTTTAATAATTTTTTGTTATTAGTGAACTTTTTAAAGTTTTTAACTATATTTTTACTTGTTAAGTCTTTTCGGCCAAAATGAATAATTAATTAAAAGAATTAATCTAAGTAAAATAATAATAATAAATAACTTAAAAGATATTAATATAAATAACAAAAAAATTAGACGAAATGAGACCATATCTAGATTTTTTACAACCTTTCTTCATCGTGCTTCGCAGTGGCCCCACAGTTCACTCAGAGGCTGATATCTGAGCAAAAACACCGCCATATCCACAACTCCCACCTCAGAATCCTTCTTCCCCTGTTCCTCCTAAAGCACGACATTAAACCCTAGACGCAGATACACGCACACGCACACAGTATTCTGCTTCGAAATCAAGGTTCGCAAAAAGCACTGAAGCACTCGTCTCTACTGGAAAAATGCAAACTTTTCCCGCCATACGGTCCTCCGACGTCTCGTCTCTACCAGGAGCAGCCTTTTCCATACCCAGGTGACACTTTCTCGTGATACTCTTACATGGGTCTTGTATCTATTGATGTAACATACAGATTTACAGTACCTATCATGCTTCGTAAAGTACATGAGTTTTGTGTTTATACATGCATTATGCGTATATGTATGTAATTTAGTGATTATTGCTTGCTGTTACCAAAAGGAATCATAGTTCTTGCTCTTGTGAATATTCTGGCATCATAGATTTATTGTATTTAAATGCTTTCCTATCTGATTGTGAAGATGCAATGATGAATTTTCCGGAGGAGTAGTACTACGTTGTTGCCTGAATTTGGATTTTACTCAACTGACCAAATTCACTCACCTAGGATGATTATTGTATGTGGATTTTGATACGTTTAAGCTGAAAAACAAAGGCATTGAGTGACCCCTCGGGGTTAGCCAAGTGGTACGTTGAGCATAGATCACAAAGTCGAATCCACAAAGCCTTTGATTTGGTTGAGCAAAAATAGGATCGGAAGTGAGTAAACCCAAGGGGTTAGCCAGCTGGTAATTAGTTGAGACATGGGTTCGGCTCCATGAAGTGCTTGATCACCTTAGGGCCACACGGGGCTATCTCCAGTAATTATTCGGTATGCGTGGGGAGATTGGATGTACTCCGGGGACTAGCCAAGGCAAAAAGCTGTTTTTATGAAACGAGATAGTAAGGGATTGGGAAAAAGAACTACAATAAACGGGACTACGAGCAAGTGTTTTGAATATCTTAAGAGAGCCTCGCAAACTTGAATTGGTACAGTAATAGACTCCTTGCGCGTTTTCTTGTTTTATTTTCCTAGCAATCAATTTTATTCAAGTATGTTGTTAGCACACAACTTAGTACAGCTGTATCAGTTGTTTGCCGCAACACTTGTGAATAGGCGCAACACTTGTGAATATGCACAACACTTGTGAACAAGCACACTGAGGATTGTTGTTATATGGCCTCAGACTTGTACAATATTGGCTACCATTGAACACATCCATGATGCATTTCCTGTTTCATAGCATTTGGGACCTGGAAGCATGTCACTTTTGCTTGTACCAAAAAAAGAAATATCGCGTTTGCCGGATCACAGTAGTAGCAACAAAAGTGACAGGTAGGAGTTCTTTCTTTCACTGTTTCTATTTCCAAGTTTGCAAAACTAATTTTGTATTAACATCTTATCAGGACTAAACTTCCTGTTCCTAAGCAACTGTTCTTCTGCCGGGCTAAGTTTGGTAAGCAATTCCTTTTTTCATTCTTCTCCATGTTGCATCTAATGGACCATTCCTATGTGTTTCATAAATATATCACAACGTTGGATAATTTGTTTTACAACGGTGGCAGATGAATCCGGGAATGCTGGCTCACAGAACATAAGAGTGGTGCCTGCAAATTTGGTAGTGGCAGAAAAAGAAGAAGCCAAGGCTGTATTGAGCTTGTTTTTGAAGGAAAAAGGTTTGAGCAAGGCAGTTGCAGCGAGAACTATCAAAAAATCAGAACTTTTTCTTGATCACCTTGTTTCAAGGCTTCATTCAGTTCATAAAACCCGGTATCTAGTAGGTTCGAGTACAATTCATCATTGCTTTCCTGAAGCACACCATTTTTATGTTTATCTATTTTTTAAAGCCTTATTACCAGGGCCGTCCTTGAGTTTTTAGGGGCCCAAACCCAAGTTCAGGGATGGGCCCCTCCTTACATGAACGGATGTCAATGCCCTTACGCTCTTAACTGAAAATCTTGGGTAGTTTGAAACCCTTGAATATTGATTTAAGCCCTTGGGCTTTTAAATTAGACTGTTTATCAAACTAAAAGCATTTTCATTTAGGACTTCTGTTCAGGGTACTAAATCTTTTAGAGTTCTAACTTTCACACAACAGTTGGGGCCTAAAGCATTGGCTTCATTGGTTTTAGCCAAGGGACGACAATGTTTATTCCCTAGCTTATCTGACTTGCTTGACATTGCAGGGCGAGAGCTTACAACTCTTGAGATCAGAGATGCTCTAAATCCATACCTCGAAACCCTCTCTGAGGAGTTTGGAGACATTCTGGTAGATGTAGTGGAAAAATTTCCGAATCCACCTATTGAAGAAAGACCCATAGAAAATTTACCAATCCCGGCAGTAGAAGAAGGATCAGTTGTACCGGTTTCAGACCCTATTACCACCCCCGACTCTAAGAAGTCAAAAGCCTTGGCTAGATTGACTGAGGACGGTCCCACTGGGAAGCTTCCTCCGCAAATTATCTACCTCATAGAACTTGGCATGAAACTTGAGGTGATCAAAGAAGTGACACGCAAGTTTCCTCCCTTCGCCTACTACAGCTTGGATGGGAAAATTAAGCCTGTGGTTGAATTCCTTATTGATCTCGGGGTACCAAAATCAGATATCCCCTCCATTCTCAGCAGAAGGCCTCAAATCTGTGGAGTGAGTCTCTCTCAAAAGATAATACCCACTATGGCGTTTCTAGAGAACTTGGGTGTGGACAAGGAACAATGGGCTAAGGTGATTTACCGATTCCCTGCACTGCTTACTTATAGCAAGCAGAAGGTGAAATCGACTGTTGATTTTCTTTATGAGATGGGGCTTTCAACCGATAATGTGAGTAAGGTTCTAACGCGTTGGCCACATATTGTGGGTTATAGTGTGGAGGATAATTTAAGGGCTACAGGTCAGTATTTCCACTCAATGG
>JABCMJ010003794.1:0-17079 GCA_014822125.1 Arbutus unedo
TGCATTCCGCACGAATGGTATCCGGGCAAGCATTTGATGGATGCAACCTAGCAAAAAGTATGAGACAAGAGTTTGATAATTTTAAACTCAAAAAATAACTTTTCCCCTTTCATCTTGGTAATTTTGATAATTTTGGTGTTGCTAAATTCTTTAAAATTATTCCCAAATTAATGTTCATCAGCCTTCGGGGTTTTGAAATAAAATGACTCAAGGGTCCTTAATTATAACTTTTTTACTGTTACATCAACGAAAAGCATTGAAAACCTTAAATTTTGAGAGAAGTTGCTCTTCTCTCGTCAAATCTACATTAGTAAGAGATTTGGTAAACGGATCTAAAGACCTTATTGTGCACATCGCACAACAAAGCGTGTTGGGCGTTAAAACGGTATTATTTTGATACATAATACACCATGTTATGCGCACAACAGAATTCTCCTTGGTAAATCAAAACAAAATGGAAAAGGGTGTGGATCATATTTTCTCTAGCTATTTCATTGGTTTGGGACACATATCTAATGAGTTCAGAAAACTAGAGAGTGATTTAAGAGCTCACAAGATCGAATTTCATCAGAATCAATTATTAGAGATCATTGAAAATTTGTCCAATCATTCAATTCAGAACTCCAAATACTAATCGACATTAAATTGAGGGTATTCTAAAGTTGGCTGAATACCTTGACTATAAAAAAAAATGAATGAATCCCACAAAATTCTCTCTCGTATTCGGAAGAATGAATGAAGAATGCAGAAAGATAACATGTAGTTTTAATGGTGTAGAAAAACATATGTAGAGAGCTTACCATCTTTGAAGGATAAAGCAACAGAGCAGCAGGTGGCACAAAGTACCAATATCAGCACCCTCCCACCAAGCATTGTATCAGAGAGAGAGAGAGAGAGAGAGAGAGAGAGGTTTCAGAGTGCTCTGCAATGGGTTCTAGAGAGAGAGATCAGATTTCAGAGTGCCCTGCAGTGGGTTATATGTATTGAAGTTTCCGAGAAAGCCCCTATCTTGGAAATTAATCACCATTAGAGATTGCATGAGGGAGACCAATTTGTTTATCCATGATAATTTGGTGTCAGCAAATCATTCACGTTTCCGGCGAAAATTGTTTTCCCATTTCCCAAGACGAGGAAAAAGATCCCGTAACCCACGTTGTACGCAATATGTTTTTGTTGCTAATTTGTTGGGATTCAGATACTCTACAGTATTTTGATAATTCAGAGTGTTCAGATCAATTTATACGTACTTCGATTATTTTATTGTCCATTTACGAATATATCGCAACTAGGTTTCGAATCAAAACTTATTTATTTGTGATAAATATATTGCAACCAGGTTTTAGTCGATATGCAATCAACGTAATTATTAACATGGTTTGGTGTTCTCAACAAAATTTACAAAATAAATATATATGATCATCAAATGTGAACCCAAAAATAACCCACAAAAACAAACAATAGGACCGTAACAATCCGCTCACACGTTATACGATATTATTCGTTTTGGCAACTCAAATTTCTTAGATTTTGCAGTAGGTTACTTGTTCCTGAATTGATCTTCATTTGTCATAACTCGATTGTTTTTAATTATATTTTGTCTCTATTCAATTTTTTTTCTCATTTATTATTTTGGCGTCAAATGTTTTTAAATTATTGGTCTGTCTTGATAAAAAAAATTAAAAATTCTAAAATTAGACCATTTGTTAGGGGTCAAATGTGGTGTATAAAATTTGGGTGTCGGATATAACAATTCAGGTTGTTATATTCAAGGCTTGTTAGCGGCTTTGGACTCCGGATATGATATCTGAAGTCCATATTTTATCTGTCTGGAAGCCAAGGCCAATAAAATTTGAACACCCCTCTCTCCATCCATATCTTATTCTTATTTCATATTCCTCTTCTATTTACGAAAATATCACGAAGATCTTGTTAACCACCGCCTATTAAGAGGTAAATAATATACATATAATGCCAAATAAACACGAATATCAATATACATTTTACAAAATATTAATGTATATTCACAGATATCAATACACAGTTTACGGATATCGATACATATATTATTTACTACTTAGTGGGCGGCGGTTAGCATATTCCTTATAACTATTCATCCCTCTATAATAAATCTCTTATTTGACTATATTTTCCTCTTATTATATCCATTATATTCCTTTTATAATTCTAAGAGTATTAATGTTATTAACACATCACGTTATACATCATACCTGTGTGGCATCTACTAATTTGAACACATATCAAAATTCATGGGACTCACTTTTTATATTTTATTTTATAACGATATATCACGTAGGCATGATATACACTTTGATGTATAACTTGATGTGTTAATAAATTTATTCTAATTCTAACTGCTAACACACAAGTCATTATGTCTAAAAATTCAAAAAAAGATAATTAAAGACGATAAATAAACGTTCTATAATAATTTTTGAATTTTCTTTAAATTGGTTAATTATTTGTAGTTTTTTTTAAATTTCTCATCGAAACGAATCAATAATCCATTAAAAATTGACGAAACACAAAAAATTATAGAAAAAATTCACAAAACGACAGTGCTCTCATGGGTTTAAAAAATCTTAAAATAAAGTATTTGAGGGAACTGTAGTGCGCGTGCGGTGCAGACAAAATTACATAGTTTTGTCCGTTTTACCCGTTAAACCACAACATTTTGATTTATCACGTAAATTGTTATCAAAATGCATAGGGATCAAAACGATATAGCTTTGAGTACAATCGCACAAAATTATATCGTTTTGTCTATACTACACACACTACAAAAAAATATATTACAACCTCTCTTAATCTTAAAATAAAATTACGATTTATATAATATATAATATTAAACTTTTACATTTACCAAACGACGTAATATTTTTAATCATATATAGACTGGGTGAGTTGTCACAACTGGACGGTGGAGAATCGGAAAGGAGGATCTGAATCCAATCAGTTGCACGTTGGGTCAGCTAAATAACTGGCACCATCTAAGCACGTGGGGAATTTCTCGAACTCGTAATTACTACTTATTAATTATAATTATTTCCCCCTAAACTCTAAAGCAACCTTTTAAATATTACAAAAGGGCCCTCCCTCCAGATGATACTGAGAAACGACAACGAGGTTTTGCTTCTGGATCTGGTGAAGGCTAGGGACAAGCAATTCGAACCCCACATGCATTGCCTGCATTTTCCTACTTCTATTCAAAGTCCTTGCAACTCTAATTGTTTATGATGAGTCATCTTTCGGTTCTCGACCGACCAACGGTTAATACGCTCGTCAAATTGATCAGCTAGAGACTCTCGAGCCGAGGTGAAATTTATCAATCAACAAGTCTCTACCTTGGTCGGCTAATACCTCGATCGTCCAAAGAGAACGGGTGGCCATGATTCCTTGGTGCGATCTTAGGTATCACGTCACTGACTGTTCAACATTCTGAAGATCCGTGTCAATAATCGGTGTGGCAATTTGTTCAAATTAAAATGCAGACGCCGTTAACGGCAAAATGTCTATCTTTTCTCAAGACGTTAAAGCCTAACTCTAATTTCAAAGTCACTACAACTCTAATTGTTTATGAATACAATTTTGACCAATATTTGTGTATTATCTAAGTGAAATAACCCATAATTATTACCAAATATTTTCATAAACAATTAAAATGGTTCATAATATGTCGAGCCGTATCAAATATACTTGACAAGAATAATACGTAATAAATATCACAAAAATCGTAATAAATGAACTAAAAATTGCAAAAGAATTTGAGGAACAATTAATGCACTCTGGTATTAGAAATTTCACTCTATCGACAGAACATGAAGAGTTAATGACAATAAGAACAAAAAGCGGGGTGAGCTGAAAATGTGAATGTTTGATTTATTGTTGTGTTTCAAAACTTTACTAGAAACACAACAATATTTAAAATCAAATAAGAGAAGTAATAGAAATAATTTTATTAGCTCTACTAATGATTTCGACAGGGGAATAAGAACCAAGTAAATTATAAACTACTCCTAATTAAAAGAAGAAAATAACTTGGGTGATCGCAGTGTCGATCCCTACAAAGACCTAACTACTTCTATTTATAGTAAAAAATGATAATTGCCCTGTCTTTCTCTTGTTGAAATTTACATTAAACATAAGCAGTTTCATAGGAAATCACTGTCGTTTATAGCCCTCAACTGCCTTCTGTTTTATGTCCAAATTCGAAAAGATAATCAAACCTCGTTCTTATCGCACATGTGCGTTTCAATCTCCATGCATCATTCTTTCGGAGTCTCATAATGTATTCAGACAAACTTTTTAACCACCTAACCTGTTAGACTGTCATGTATCGTCGCTCAAGAAAACAAAAAATCCATTTGTGGTATACATATAAATATATTTATTATTAATATAGGAGTCAAAGCTTTGTGTGTCTCGAAACCAAAGGAAAGGGGTAACTTTTATATAATAATAATAATAATAACCATATTCATTAATGATTCCGAATTGAGTCAACACTCAATTTCTCGATGCACGAATCAACGCTAAGTCTCTTCATTTTTAGTTAACCATGTTCAATTATTCAACTCCAAGCACGTGACCACTCGGATTTGGACACTTAACATTACATTGCTAGCTAGAACTCCACTTTTGATAATCGGAGCGTTCGGCCAAAAAAAACCATTACGAAATGCACTCGGTAAGATTTTACAAATAAAGTCTGAGAGCGCTTCGATTTATGAAAATAGAGCCCTCAGTAAATGACTTATTCCTCCCAACAAAGAAATGAGGAGCACGATCGACAGTCATCGGGCCCTCTAAGTCTTTCACTATTTACCCCATAAAGGGATCGTTAGATCAAGACCAATGTACGTTCACAGTTTATGTTTTACATAACTGCATACATACTCTCATGCTCAATATCTAATTTGACTATCGAAAATTCCTTGACCGGAAAACATCCAAAGTCTTTAGTCTTGTATGTTGATAGAACTTGAAACGTTTCGAGCCTGAGACCTTAGTAAAAAGACATTCTTTCTGAATCTCCTAAACTATTGTATTGTGCTTTATTGTTATTATTCTTAGTATATTGAGATCGAGTTTGGACTAAAATATTTTTCACAAAAGCAAGTGAGTTTTTTTAATGTTAGGTAAATTTTTGTATAGAAGTATAAATATATAGACCGAAACTGAAAAAATCCAATAAAATGACAATAAAAACATTAATTTTTAAATTTTTTTTGCATTTAGTGAACTTTTCAGAGTTTTTGCTCATATTTTTTTAAAATTTTAAATTTCTTTAGTCAACTGATCATTCTAAATAATTAATGCGAATTAATAAAAATTAAAGAATCAAGACAAAAAAATTGGCAAAAGAAACCCCTAACCTAGTTTGTTGCCCTAACTAAAACTAACCCAAGAAAGCTCTTGGCTTTAGAATTATGATCCTCCAAGCAAAAATTGGCAGAAAAATTTGTGCACACAATCATTCGTACACATAGTCAAACATAAATGTATTTGGAACCGTTAAATACACGTAAAACTCAGAAATAAATGAGGGGTCCAAGTTCCAAGTCCGGATCTGTGCACAAATAATTATATTTGTAATGTTAATCAAAATTGGCAGGCCCACTGGAACATGGGCTGGGTTTAAATGCCGATTCAAGCCCAAACTAAACGTGACCAAATCCACCCACTTCCAATAAAAGGGTTACCAGGGGGTGTTTGGCCAGCCCATTTTTTATCATGTAATTTTGCATGTTGAGTATTTTGTAAGTATGCATCCATGTAAATGAACTGAAAAAATTCATAATTAATCCCAAAAAAATCAGTTCTCGATATGTTTTCTAAATTCTTTATATAAATTTACAGATTATCTTCTACAACAATTATTCTGTGTAGTATCAGCAATAGACTATTAGATACTCATCATAATTTATAATTTAAGATTTAAAATCGAAACTTATAATTTAAGATTTAAAATCGAAACATCTTTGTTAATTGCAGCAAACACCAAATGAAATTATTTAATTACCGCAAAAAATCTTGATTGAACCCCAAATAAAATGCTGCAAAACAGTATTATTTTAACGCATAAAGCATATTGTCCTGCCAAAACAGTACCTTGTCGTTTTGACGCACAACAAAACAACCCCCAAGTCCAGTTCTCAAATTGTTTGTCTCACACATACTCTCACCTCTCGTACCCAAGGTTATCAATATCATCCCACACCAGTATATTGAACCATTTCGACATAAAAACAATACCAAATATCTCGTTCTAAATACAGACTCATATCGGCCAAATACCATAAGTACCCGGCTAATACCAAATTTTGGCTCTCTCTCTAGTTTACGTGTATAAATCCGATACGGTATCGGATTATACAATCCAAATAGGAAAATTGATACTCAAGCTAATACGATATTCAAAACCTTGCTCGTATCTCTCATATACTCAAAAGATCTAATTTTATTGTCGGATAATCTTTAGCCGAAATCGAAATCGAACTCGAACTCGTGTGCAAGCAATTTATTTATAACAAAGATAGAGAATACAGCACTCATCACAACCCATTACATTTGCTACAAGCAGCTCAAATAACTTCTCTTCACCTAAACTTGAAAAAAAATGCAAAAACAGAATGAAAAGACGCGCGTAGACTAATACAAACACGCCCAAACTTTCAGGTCGACAGATTGCAAAGGAAACGAAAACACCAGATCCAAGACCGGAACCCTTACCCGCCGGAAATAATACTACCGGCGAGGGACTTACCGGATCTCAGGCGTTGACTACATATCTTGACGCTCCAGACTATCGGAAGCGAGCCGGGACGCGATCGCCGAGTGATACATCACGTCGTGGAACGTCGTTATCTCCGCCGTCTTCCTCCGGAGCTGCTTGGCCTTTTCTTCGGTGAAGCATCCCACACCGAACTTGGATCTGGCCCGACCATGATCCGGATCGACGGACTGAGCAATTTCCCCGACCGGTTCCTCATTGTTGATGTAGTCAGGTTCTGAGGGCCAGCCGAAGAATGGGGTCCACCAGTTAGCGGAGGAGATAGAGGATGGTTTGCGGTGTGAAGAGTTGGATTTGCCGTGGTTGGAGGAGGCGGAGGAGCATAGGATTGGGGACGGACGGAAAGTAGTAAATGGGGTCGCCATAGAGAGAGAGAGTCTGCAGAGTGTTAATGGAAGTGGGTGGGGAGTGTTTGGAAGAAGGATACGGTACAAAAGTGCATAGGGATTTGTCAAATGGATAAGATTGCATACGTGTCAATCTGGCAATAATTTTTTTTGTCCATTTCTTTTACTTTTTCGCTTTTTTTTTTCTTTTTCTTCAGATATTTTGTTCACTTTTCTCAAGTTATTCTTCGACGGAAAACAACGTGGTACGAGGGAGACTTTGATGGAGATTTGAAGATATTTCCAGTTTACGCACATTTTAATTATTTTCCTGAAATTAATTTCATCAATTTAATAACAAAGTTTAATTTAAAATTAAGACAAAAGATAATATGAATTGATCTTTGATGAAATTAGATTGAGGTTAGGTTTGGTCTAACTTGATTATTTTATTTTTTTTGTATTTTTTTATTTTTCGTTATTTTTTATGAATTATTAGTTTCTCTCGACGAGAGTTTTTAAAAAAAAATTATTAATCATAGACCAAATTTAAAAAAAATTCAGAAAAAACAAAAATAATCTAAAAACAGAATTTTTTTGTACTTATTCGTCCTTTTTAGTGACTTTTTTTAACTTTTAGACATAATTTTATACTTTTTAGATTCGTGATTAATAATCTAAAAAAAAAATTGAGGTCAAAACAATAAATACAAAAAAAAATTGAATAGAAACAAAATTTGATTATGAATAATTAAGTTATGACAAATGAAACCTGACTAACTAAGCACTCAATTACTTAAGACTCAATTATTTAATATTCTTTTGCTCGGTTTATAAGGTTTTGAGCGCTCAACATTATATTGCTAACTCAATTCAATTTTTCGAGAGTCATGTTCTCTTGGCCAACAGCGATCAATCCCGAGATTCGTTCGATAAAAATCCTACAAATGAAGCCATAAACCACTCAAAATTTAAAAACCAAAGTCCTGATAAATGATATGCTCCTCCCAATAAAAAAAATGAGTGTGATTGGCAATAATCGAACCTCCTAAAATTTCTCCTCACCTTCCATCCTATAAAATAGGAAAAAATCTAAAAACACAAATTTTAAATACACATTCAGACACAGATATGTCCGAAACCGTTGGATGCACATAGAGCTTATATGATTACGAAGGACCCCACATGAACCTAAGATACATCTGTGACTGGATGTGCACCTAAGATCTATGTCCCTAAACTTGTTCATAAAATAGGCTCTACTATGTCATGAACAAGATATATTTTCAGAACTTTCTACTTACCTACATACTTTCTCTATCAATCGACATCTAACTTGATCATCAAATGATCCTTAATTACAAACCACCCTCAATCTCGAGGACCGCTACAAGAGTCCAAAAGCCACCATTCCGCTTCGGTATCATCAAATCTCACAAGAGTCAGAAAAAAATTCACAGAAAACAAACTTTTAAATCAACTTCAACCATAAGACTAATAATATAATCACGAATAAGGTACAATCACAAAGAAAGAACAAGAGCTAGAGAGGAAAAAAGTAAAAGAACACTAATTATTAGTCATGAAACAAGGGGGAATATCTCCTTAACAACGTTATTTGTATTTTTCATCGAACGTAAATTTTACTAGGAACAAACTCCTAATCTCAGATTTTCCTTCACCTGCCCGTTCGAATTGCATTTTTTTTCATTTTATTTTCTTCCATTTTTTTGGATAATTGCTTTATATGATAATAAGGTACTGGATTTTGGATGGACAAGAAATAAATGATTACTTTTTGGATTTGTATTTGTTATAGTAAGATTTCAGGATAATATATTTCTAAAAATCTGTCTTTGATAATTCTATTACTAGTGCTACAGTCTTAAAAAAATTCCCCAGAATATTCCCTCATTCTTTGAAATGAAGGGTCAAAATTTACTGAAATTTGAATGCCTACAAACTCAAGTAAATTTAGTCTATTTATTTTGAATTCTGAAAAAATTCTAAGACCAAAGCACACAAGTTCAATCAAACAAAAACCAAACAAGATTGAAGTTCTGTACAATACCACATAAAATTCGTTTAAATTGTCAGGAAAACAATTAAACAACCATTATTCATAAATTTAAGCAATTGCGTGCATCAAAAAACATTCCGTTGGCAAATCAAATCTAATTGCAATGACAACATGCAATTATAAAATCATCGGTACAAAAAAAATGGATTGTATAATCCGATTCATATTCATGAAGCACACAACTTTGACTGCATATGCCAAAATGAAGTCTAAACCATCTATTTAGTTATGTGCATGTGAACTGGCGAACTGTGAGAACCCTTGAAGAAACAACTTTCACTGCATATAGCAAAATGAGGTCTAAACCATCTATTCAGTTAGCTACGTGCATGGGCTTGACCCCGGTGTGCCATCAAAAAATAGGGACAAACACGTGTACGCCTACTCTTTCCCATTTCGCTAAACGAAAATCCTACGTGTATATCATGCCTCCGCAGTAGAACTGTGGTGGACAAAAGCCACAAGTTGGCTCATCAAAAAGAAGGCAGCAAAAACCTTCCACTATCAGTTACCCTAAAAAAAGCTTCACATATGATTTACAAGATTGGCGTCAGTGGTTCCAAATGCAACTTTACAAGATTGGCGTCGGTGGTTCCAAATGCAACTCTACTCATTGTGATGGATCTTTAGCCGGCTTCTAACCTGTTCTATCTCCTTTGCTTGTTGCTGCATAGATGCAAGGGTAATAAGTAAAGTCCGTCAGTATAACAGCATGTGTGCTAGAAAGTGATTCTTTGCAAACAAGAACAAATTCTAGGGTTTCTTGCTTACCTTATTCAAAGCATCCCACCATAGTTTTGATTTTTCTCGTAACACAAGCCATTCCAATGCCATATCATATTCCATCGTGTTGGGCTGGGAGTAGTGGGATGTAGATGCTGCAATTTTCTTTTAAAAAGAGACGATTATATAATATGGGCAGATTCTTTAAGAAAGAGTCGGCTGTAAACCAAGATTTCACGAAACTGATGGTGAAATAGACAAGGGGATATTACCCAATCTGTGCTTTGCTTCTGAAATTTCGGTTTCCCAATGACAAGATGGCCAGCAAGTCTGCTAGTATTGTTAGGCTCTGCTGGACATCCTCTGCGACCAACAAGTGGTCTGCAGAATCAAGAGCAACCACAATTAATACCTTGTGAGGAGTCCCGCATGCGATGAATGACAAAATCCAGGGATCTCTAATAGAAAATTAAATAACATATGTATAGGTAGTTGTTTCTTGAAAGGCCTGAAAAAAAGGTCTAATGAAATCTAGAAAAGAGGCGGTCTGTCAAGGTGAGACAATTCGGCCGTCCTTTAATTCAGAAACAGAGAACCGATAAAACTGTCTAGATGATAACAGATGGCGTTTCCTCAAATCAACTCCGTTTTCTGTTTCTGAGCCAACCTCTGCGGATTTAACTAAATTGAATTTATACCCAGTTTATCCAATTCAGCCAGCAAGCATCCTTGGATTTTGAGCTCATGTGAAATGTGCAGAAGTTATGAGGGAAAAAAAAAAGAGGACAAAAAAAAGCAGTATGGCTTTCACAAGGGGTTAGTAGATAGTAGTTGAACATGTTCCTTGACTGAACAATGAAATTGAAAAACAAAGGAACAAGACCATAAGCAAACCATCAAGTACCTTCCATTTGATAGCATTAGGCATCTCCCCTTCAACTCAGAAATTGCAAGTTCTGCTGCATCCATCGATTTGAATATGAAAAAAGCTTGTCCTGTTAGCAAACTATCATAGGTTACGGGCGGCAAAAACATGTCAATCAAATTAAATTCAACAACCACCAATAAGAAGAACCTATGCAAGCATAAGAGATTGAAAAAGAGAAGGCCAAAAGAAAATGTTATACCATGGCGAGGACTGGAAAATGCACAGCGTGGTACCATCATTGCTTGACCCACTACCTTAAAAGCACTCCAAACAATATCCTGAGTAGCAAGGCAAAGATTTATCCACATAAGATCGAATTTCACAATCTGTTCTCCTATTTAGTCCTTCTGACTACAATTGATTGCAATAACAAATGATTTTGAAAAGAAATCCTGATGCAACAGTTGCCAGGCTTGCTGGATTTACGAGGAAGTTAGGTCTTTCATAGTTGCTGGCTTGCTGGAATTCTAGGCTGCTTCAGTACTCTTATAATCATATACTCCAGACTGCATTTTTTTTTTGGAATAGGTAGCATTAACCTTATTAAGCTGGTTAATTTCTTGAAAATACAAGAGCTATGAATGAATGCCATAACTCGACCATTGGATGTGTATCTATGAAAGAAAAATGGTAAAAACACAGATTTCTTCGGGTTGCCAACACTAGGAGGGCTGTGGGATTATTCCCTTCTACACCTATCTTTGCTTTCACTTTTGCAAAGTTTATTCTGCATTAACCCGTTCCGAATTTGATCCAACTTTCTGCTCACACAACTAACAATTCTCACACCTAGTCCAAATCACAAATCTCACACCTAGTCCAAATCACAAACTTTTGTTTTCTTCAATAGTCATAAACAAAATCAAGCCCTTGAAAGATTCTTTTCTTTTTCTGAGGTTAGTACCTTAAAACTTCCTTAAATCATGCAAGGGCGTAAAAAATCTGGTGTCTAAAACTGAATGATCACATGATGGAGTTACACATACCTCTACGTCTGAAGATGTATAGGATGGATCCAAGTTTTCCAGTAACACAAGAGTGCCTCTTTCATAAGCACGTTTAATCTTTTCCATCCAAGTCTGGAGAATTTAGAAAATAGAGAAATCTTAGAAGAAGAAAAAAAAACCCAGTAATGGCAGTGTATTTAATGTACTTGATTAGAAGCGTGTTCAACTTAACTCTCTTTGGCCTAATTTCTTCAATATAAATATCGTCTTTTTGGTCATTTTTTCTTGATTATTATCATATTCACATTAAAAATTTTGAATAAATAATTTGTCTTGCTAAAAAGAATCTAAAATGTAAAAACATATGGTCAGCAGAGAAGCTCAGCAAACATAGTTTCCATCCTCACAAAATATAAAGAAAAGAATAAAACAATAAAAGTAACTGCAATAGAAGAATGAACTCACCTTTTGCCCAAACCAGTTACTTGATTGCTGCAAGCAGGAAGAGAAAGTGTCAGAAAATTTGTCTAATATCTAGAGAAGCTCTCCAGGCAATTGTCAAAGCATTCAACTCAAAATTAATTGGCAATGAGCGGAGAGGCCACCTAGGTTCATATACTAGTTTTGGAAGTAATATTCAATACATGTGGGACAAATTCTAACACTGCCCTGCACGTACGACCCTGATCCGCACGCGGAGAGGTAAACAATAGATCCATTACATACAAATCATAACTAAACAACGTGCATTCAAGACACAAACAACTTGACAATCAACTACGAGAGTCTTGTCCAAAAGCCTGCAAAACCCTAACTCTTCTACCGTGCTAAAGCATCCAACTCAAAACCAATTGGCAATGATTGGAGAGACCACCCAGGCTCATATACTAGTTTTGGAAGTAACAATTAACTAAGGTGAAAAAAATTCTAACAGGAATAATAGCCAATTAATCAGTACATGGTTAAAAAAATCAGGATCAGTATGGCAGATGATCAACTAGAATACTAACTCAAAATTAGTAAGAACGGTTTCAAGCACCCATATTCGCATAATTCGAGAGGCAAATCTCAATTCAGCTTCGCAAAAATATACAAATCAATCAAGTCCTTGTCAGCCAAAGTCAATTATTTCACTAAATTGGAAATTCAAAGGAGTCTCATTTAAAAATTCAGGACTTTACTATAGCTGGCCTTCTTGTAACCTCTAGAAATTGACTGTCAGAGTTGCTGCCCTTATCCTGTTCAAGATGAGCAATTTTGTATCAGAAAACAACTACAACAACAAAACAAAGGCCAAGAATTCCCACGTCAAATCTAGCCCCCACCGAGATCTTGAAGACGAAAAGGCAACAAAAGAAATGGATGGCCTCTCCATGAAATATTACCCCATCAAAATGTGTCAAGTTCTTGATGACAGAACCTGGGGGATCAGGTACTCTTGGGGGATCAGGATCTTCTGTAGGACCGCATGTCAGTGTTGAAGGGATTTTAGCATTATCTCTTTGGGGAGTTTAAAAAGGGATAAAAAGTCACACAAAGGTTGAACTGTACCAAATTGAACCTTCCTCCTTTTCTGTGACTCAATATCTGATAAACTTGTAGGTGACAGATTGAGAACACGTTTCGATTCAGCTTTATCTGCGATTGGAAAAATATAGTTTCACCAAGTTGAATTGGAAAGTGATCCAGGAATTATCTATCCATCATTATTTCTGCGGGGAGTTTAAAACAAGATAAAAAGTCACACAAAGGTTGAACTGTACCAAAATGAACCTTCCTCCTTTTCCGTGACTCAATATCTGATAAACTTGTAGGCGACAGATTGTGGACACGTTTCGATTCAGCTTTATCTGCGACTAGAAAAATATAGTTTCACTAAGTTGAATTTGAAAGTGATCCAAGAATTATCTATCCATTAAATCACCATTGGCTGCTGGTTTAGGGCTAGTGTCAATCTTGACGTCTTTCAATGGCTTCCTTGAAACTGTGACCCCTTCAACCTTCAAAATTGAACTCGGGTTTGCAATCTTCCCTTTGAAGTCTGAAGTAATCAACTTTTGATCTTTTTTCCGGTTAAAGAAATGCTTCACTGCAAATCATGTATTAGAAGAGTATGATGGCACTATCAAGTATCCAGCTCACTGGGGAAATACAAATCATGTCAATATCACAAGACAACAGAAACATTAGCCTGTAGTTCTTCACCAAGATTATGCAGTAAGCAGCTCATCGGCCTTTACTTTATAGCTAACGTACAGACATGATAAAAAAATGGGAAAAAGATTAGCGTTCAAGTTTATATTGCACAATCTGACTAGGGATGAGGTGGTGACTCTTAAAAAAACACATTCAACGAACTTGTCCACATCTGGGTTCTTCTTTTCTTCTTCTTTTTTTGTTTTGGTTTTGGGGGGGGGGGAGGGGAACCATATCCACACCACCGGAATGTAAACAAATCAAGAATACAATGAGATAGGGTTCAATTTTCAGCATTGTAAGCATTAGGAAGCGGGCAAAGTTCCAATTCCTGGAAATAGTAATATTAAGCTCGAAGATAAAAATTCTAACCTTCAGTTCCCGCTATTACATCCGCAAAGACAGGAGATATTGTGCACGTTGCAACGTCAAAAGTACGATAGAAAATGTAATCCGCCACTCTCAATTCTTCTTCCGAAGCTTGAGGATTTCTCTTGTCCTTTGATGTACAGACAACGTTGCATTTTCCACAAATTGCTTCCTACAACACAAATGAAGGGAGAAAATTCATCTCCAACTTAATTGTGGTAAAAAATATATTTACGAATCCATCGAGTAACCATTCATAAGATAAATAAGACAACAGACAATGAGCAAATGGCTAATCTTTTTTATTTTTGGAGGCAAAACAAGTTAGACCGCAATGGTCCTTAATGGAGGAGATTCAATGGTGGGAACAAGTGCTTTTACCCCCTACTCAATTGGCTGAACTAACAGTTAGGGGACATATGATGCCATGAATTCGTTTAGGATGACAAATCCCATCAACTAAAATTACCCCTACATAGTCTCTTGTCTTATATTATGAAATTATTGTCTGCCAGCAATGTAATTTGCGATGGTCTACACCACAATTGAGTGGGAAGAAGAGTGTCCAATCCCATTAAGTAATAACTTAGACCTCCAACATACAGGGCCTTCTCCCAAGAAAGCTTAAGAAAAAAGTAGTGTGACGGCTACTTAGGCATGTTTGTGTGGGCGCTCGCAATGCGTGTGGCAGGCAAAGTGGACAACAAGGTACAGATTTACTAGACAAGGCCGGGTCATCAGAAATAGGTAATAAAATTAACTCACGTCTTGTTCAGGTCGCGGTAGCAGTGTGGTAGAGGAGTAGAACTCTAGATAAGAGTATAGACCATGGACCTTCTACTTGAGTGTGGATTCTCTCATGCGATGATCCTCTCATGCTAACCACATATGATGCAAAATGGGACTCACCATAGTTTCAATGGACCATCCAAGCCGTTCATTTGATAGGTCTCAATGTGTAAATCACCAACACAAAAAATCAAGTTGATCGGCCATCAATAACTACCCGAAAGAAGCATAATTGGCACAAGAGAGACAGACGGCCAGTTTCTGACCATCCATTTCTCTTACGACCAAATATCATTGATCAAGCCCTCCTCAGTATCCAATCAACGTTTTTTTTTTATAGGCGATAACCACACCTAAATGAATGACTTGGATTGTCAATTTGCATCATGATGAATCCCAATTTGTCATATGAGAGGATATTAGATGAGAGGATCTTGATTCCTTCTACCTCGCATATGAGTTGTTTGCTATCCCGCCTTGCTAGCCGGAGGAAGAAACCTAATAATCTGGCAATGTTCTAAAAATCGGTCAAGGGAGCTGCCTAGTGTCACGGACTGCCAACTTCCGTGGCATTGGAAGCTCTTGGAAGTTGGTGGAGGCTTGGAGGAGGTTCTAGCAAGCTCTAGAAGGGTCCAGAAGGTCCTAGTCAAGCTTGGAGAATTCCGGAGAGGTCCGAAAGATGGAGGAAGTAGTTTGATGCAACTAAAGAATTCTGGAAAGGTCTTAAATGTTGCGGAATATGCTAGAAGCCTCTTGAAGACTTAAGAGGATTCTAGAAGGGTATGGAATATCCTAGAATTGTAGAACAATTCTTTCTTATACTAGATTTGTGTAGAATATTCTAGGACATGGTAGATTGTGTAAATCTCTAGATGTTTCCAAGGAGTTCCTTGAAGCCTATAAATAGGTGGAAGAGCTCATTTGTGAGGATGATCCAAGAGTTGGAGAGTTAGTAGTGAGGAATCCAAGAGAGCTTGAGAGCTTGTTAGGTCAAGTGTGAAGGACGGACACTTGAGAGTCTTATATTGCTTGTATAGATTGATTCCTTAATAGTGAAGAGCTTCCTTCATCCCAAATCTCGTCATAGAGTGAGTGAGTGTCCCAAGTAGGATAGCTCGGTGAGATGGCAGACTTGGGGATTTTGGGAGTCATTTGCCCAAGTGGCGCACGGTGCGCAAGTGAAAATCTTGGGCCGTGACACTAGGGGCTAGGCAACTTTGTGCCGCCTCAACTATAAGTCTAGGCATTTTTTAAAGATCAGTTGCAAATTAACCGGGGACTAGTCGGCCTAACTGGGGATTAGTCATGAGTAGTCGGAGTAGTCGTTTTAGGATTAGTCAGACAACTCGGGGACTAGTCGCCCTACTTGGTAGTAAAAAAATTGGGGCTAAATGAAAATGTTATAAAACATTTGGGATAAATTAGAATTATTTTAAAATTATAGGGTTTAAAGTGTAAACTCTATGATGTCTGACTATTTGGGATTTACGTAATAATTTCTCAGTTTCATTTATTTTTAAACCGTGAACATTGAAAAACGGACTTATCTCTAGTCCCTGACTAAGCCTAGGCGCTAAGCGCCCCTCTACTACCCGATTAGCACCTAGTGACTTTTAGAACATAGTAATGCGGCAAAGTCACCGTGCACTAGAGGAGGTAGACTGTGATGCCCCACCCTACGTTTGGAAGGAAGAATGGCCAATAATGCTAAGAAGTGAAGACTTGGAACTTCCTAGTACAAAGCGAGGTGTCGGCTGTAACGCCCCATGTAAACCACTGACCCAACAACTTGCTGGAGTCTAACCATATGGCCCAAAATGCTTAAGCCTGAGTTGTTAGCAGTAGTTTACATGGTTCCTTATATACCCAGGATCACCCATGTAGACTTTCGATGTGGGACAGGACATCAC
>JABCMJ010003796.1:0-37513 GCA_014822125.1 Arbutus unedo
GGGTCTTCACATGTCTAAATTATGGTTTAGCCCTTGTTTCAATTCATTAAATTATAGAATTTTTTTCCCTTATATCCTTAAATTATACTCCAATTTTCCCGGTATGTATGAAAATAATAGTTTAAACCCCCTATTTTGTAAATTCAAGTAACCTTAATAAATAATATTTATACATTTTAAACCTTAACTTAGATTATCACACCTTGACCCCCTATTTGCTAAATTACATCTTATCATAAGTTAATATATTAATTTCACAATGACCCCATACTATGATTAAATATGTAAATAGTCCATGTTATACTATTTATATACTCCCTCCGTCCTATTTTCATAGTCCATTATTCCAATTTGGGAAGTCCCAAAATGAAAATCCACTTTCTAAAAATAACAATTGAAATTTGGTTAAATTTTTTTTTGCCCCTTTGTTTAAATAAAACTTCTACTGTACACATCAATCAAAACAATGGTATATTTGGAAATTACAGCAACGATTATGTTCCCCTAAAAAGTTAGAATTCCGAAGAGGAACTATCAATTTGGGACGAATGGAGTATTTAAACCAAAGTTATGAATCCCGCCCCGTACTGGGCGGTACGCACGTCCTGTACCAAAGCAAATCTGGGTAAATGTTATTGGATACCATTCCGCGCGAAGATTCTGACAGTTCCGGGTGGTTTCAACAAATACCGATGGTTCCAGCGGGATACCGAATCTCGGCCGATACTTCATTACTTGCAGCTGTAACTTCACTGAACACAACTCAGGTTTGACCTTGAAGCTTAGCAGTATTGTGAGAGGGAGAAGGGAAGAAGAGACGTTCTAAAATAGTGCATTAACACATTTACCTTCTCTCTTCACCTGTCCTTCAGATTCTTTATATAAATAGTTTGATTGGGCAGAATATCACCGAGAGCATCATCCCTCAACACCTCTGTCTGAGAGGGGGAGAGAGAGAGAATGGAAGAAGAGATTTTAAAAAATCTAACTCATCTGAACACTAGTTTGCTATTTGTGGATCTGAGCCCTAATTTAATCCAACTACTATGACCCAAATATTTTGGGCTAAACATTTGATCTATTGATGTGATTTATTTTTGAATTATAGGGTTCATTTTATATGTTAAATATATATTGTTTTAAAAACTATTAGTCAAAGAAATTTATATATATTTTTAGCGATAAATCTGAAATGATACCCTGGTATACACGAATACCGATACGTACCGTATCAGTAACGAAATCAATACCCTCGTCGGTACGAGATTGATAACTTTGATTTATACCCTACACTATGATAAACACATTATACCCTTAAGAGTTTATAATTTCACACCAACCCCTACTCATCGTTAATTACACATTTACTCTCGACTTATATTAATTACACCTTTTAAACCTAATTATTGTATTTACACATTCACCCCCACTGATTTGTTAAAATACATAATCTAACTGAAATTATGATATGATAATTTAACCCCAATTTACACTAAATTATTTTAATTACATAATCGCCACTATAGTATGATAATTGCACATTGATACCTAATTTCTAACAACTACATTTTGACCCTAACTATTTGTTCCCTTTGAATTAAATCCAGACTTAAACTATTCAGGCATCTACCTAATTTATGTGAACATCATCTTACCATGTCATGTTTAATATTCTCTCATTTATGAAAACTAGTATTATCAATCACACGATCACTTATTAGAGCATGATTAGTATGATAGATTATTACTTTGACTTCAACATAACAATTTGGGATTTATAGTCTCATTTAGTAAAGAATGATTGTTTTGGACTTAGGCTCCCTTGATACACTTCGAACGAAAAGTATGAGAAAATAGTTAGAAGATTCGAACATTTTTAGTTTTATGTTGTCAGTATCCCAATCGTGGCTACGATGGGTTCTGGCATACTTCAGAAAATAATGATTGATTTTGTGTTTTTCGTACCATGATGAGCTCCGACATGCTTATTCGATTATTAATTATCACGTGTTTATGCTGCCGACGCTCTAGCCATAGTGATGGTGAATTTCGACATGCTTGTTGAATTATTCGTGGTAGTTATCATATGTTTATGTTGTTGGTGCTCCAATCATAGCAATGGTGTGTTCCAACATGCTTATTGAATATTTGATATATAATGTGACAATTATCACATATGTCAAGCAACACTAATGGCGACTCTAGACTGATTACCAACAACATAGCGACGACCCCCCTATAAATATTGACATGAGAGTTTAAAGTCGATGACTTATGAATATTATCTATGAATTTGTTAACATTTAGGATGGTGAATACTTGAGAATTTTACTATTGAATATAGATCATTACGTGATTGATCTTTACTTTACTTATTTATCATACTTATGTGTTACTGCTTGTATATAAATTGCGCATATCTTGTCACACCATACTATGTCATATCTTGTCATGCACCTATATGGGATTAAGGGTATGATAACTTGTTGAGACTCATAGCTCATGGTGCATATTTTCTTATCCCTGACATTTCACACCAGGTACCAAAGACAACAGTGAATAATCGAATTAGCAAGCAACAACAACATTAACGTGGAAGACGAACATGTCCTACCATGGTAAACTTAAAATACGATTAGTGCTATGAAATCTCAATTTAAAGTATTTTCACTACTAGAATAATAGATAAAGATCACGCTTGATAAATTGAAAAGATCGCGCTTTTTGTAAAAGCGTGATAAAAAAATGAGATATGCATTTTTAATCACACTTTTTAGTAAAATCGTGTTGATTATTGCTTTTTAACCACGCTTTTAATAGAACTGTGATCATAAATAATTATTTTGACCACGCTTTATTTGTAAGCGTGATAAAAAGTAATAGATTAATTTAATCACGCTTTATCGTAAGCGTGGTAAAAAGTAATTATCACTATTAATCACGGTTTGTTTACAACCGTGATTAAAAAGGTTGTCATTTTTAATCACGGTTCATTTAAAACCGTGGTTAAAAATGTAAACAAAACTATAGTAATTTTTAATCACAGTTTTGTTTAAGACCGTGATAAAAAATTGTAAAGAACCAAAATTAAAATATAACAATAAACGATGTAGTTTTACTAAAAAAAAATTTCAAAATTTTCCTCCTCTTTTTCCCCCAAATACCCCAAGAAAAATCCTAATCAGAAAATTGTTTGGCTGTTCAAGAAAAGCATTCTTCGAAGCCAACTGTTCAACTCTTCAGAAAATTGGAAGAATGAACTGCATGATTTTCTTCTTTGATTTTCAGTTCACTTTTGAGCACCGCTATAACAATGGTAACTAGATTTGTCTCTCTCGATCTCTTGTTTTTTCTTCAATTTCTTGACCTTATCAGATCTCCCAATTTGTGAACCCTAAGGTCTATGTCTTTTTGTCCATAGCCTCACACCATGTTTTAAAATGGAAATCGATTATAGCAGAACTTAGGGCTCTGTGTTTTTTAGTTAAGCTACTATGATTGTAATGATGGTTCAAATTCCTTTTTTTTTTTTTTACTTTTTAGGTTACATTACAAATCAAATCAAATCAAATGTGATGCATTTGAACTACTACTTCAGAAAGATACTTTTCGGGACTTGTTAGTTAGAATGGATTAGATAGTTTTTGTTTTTATAATTTGGCAAAGGTTTTAAGAAAGGAGGAAAGTTTGCATAGAAACCTAAGTGGAAACTAAACACCAATGAGGGTCATAGCCCAGAGTCAGATCCCTTTTCCCCTGTTTTAATCTTTATAACGAGGATGTTTATATTTTGTCATGAGGTTTCAAGAAAGGAGGAAAGTTTGCATAGAACCGGAGTGAAAATATTTATTGTTGTTATATTTAATTACAGTGGGTTTTGAAGTGAAAAGTTGTGTGGCCAAAGCAATTGGAAGGGATTGGTTTTTAGAGCTAAGTATTAGTACTGATTAGTTTATCCGACTGGTGAAAGGCTCATTATAACTATTTTAAAAAAATTCTTTAAGCTACTCTCCATTGGCGCCTTTTGCATTATAGGCATCTTCATTTGGGTGATGAGTAATATATAAATTTATGCTAGACTTGGTAAATCTTCTGTGCTAATATGGTCAAAATTTACAGTGGTTATAGGTAATTCTTCTAAGGATTGTTTACCTTGAAGAATGGATGTTGTCATTGGTGTAAACAGATAATTTGATGTCTAAGATGGTAGCCAGCAATTCACTCCTAAGCATGGATCGTTAATTGCTTGCTTTTATTTTAAGCGTTCATTTGTAGGGAAAAAAAGTCTATATACACAAGATTTATATAATTGTACGTATTAGTCAGATTAAATATAGGCATTCAAGGCTTGCTATTTGAAGTTGAGAGTTGAAAGATGATACCGGTGCAACGACAGCTATGGATTACAATCTCTGGAGAGTATGCGCAGGTGTTTTTTTCCTATTGATGGTGGAAAGCTCATGAAACACACATAAAGGTGATTGAAGGCACTCCTCTTTGCAAATACATGATTGCTTTCTTATTTACCAAATTGGTTCTGTTTTTGTTTTTCAGACTTAGTTTTAGTTTCTATTTACTTATTTTGGTGGGTTGTGTGTGTATCCTCGGAGGTTTATAATTTAAACCTCTACTTGCTTGGGGCAAGGGCAATAATTGAATCTAAGCCTTTTAGCTTTTCATGCAAATCTGGTAAGGTTGCCCCAATGTGACTTGGTGGTCCTGGATTCAAGTCATGGAAATAGCATCTCTACTTGGGGATAAATCTACGTACATTCAATGTTGCTGGATCTGGTTTTCCTTGATACAATGTTGTGTTCAAGTGTTCAATTGTTGAAAAAATTGTTACTGATGTCTACTTTTCTCCACTTTTCAAAACATGTATCTGCTCCTCATAGTGAATCGAATAAATTAGACAGAGGGGGTTTGGATAAAATGACCCTTGTTGAGGTTTGCATTGACGGTCCTCTAGTTATAACGCATTGTCTAATAAGTTTAATTTTCTAGTTTCTTATTTTTGTTTCCTAATCGTGTAGATCGGTCCAAGATTTTGTTCGAACCCTATCAGGGTATTTGGAGGTAGCTTTGGAGGTCCAACACTATATGAGAATCCCTTCTACGTTTCACCTAACCAGATAAATGAGGTTTTTTCCATTTTGTGTTTTAGGAGCTGCAGATTTAAGTGAAATTGGTTTGAGTTGTTTGACTGACATGGTTTGTGAAGTATGTTAGCCCCAAAGATAGCATGGACTTTTCCAATGATGTGTTCTGTTTAGAAGGCTTGATTTTTTTCCTGTTTTTTCATCATTTTATTTCTCTTTTACCACATAATAGTTCAAGAGAGATCAAACCATTAGATACTCTCTAGCTAAAAGATATTTAAATGGGTCTAAAGGAGTCAAAAGACTCAAAACTAACTTGATGTTAGAGTGGTTAACTTAGTGGAATTGATATAGATTTTTTGTTTTGAGGATGTTTGCAGTTTACGTTGGTACATTGTGTTTTGTCTAATCTTTCATTCCACTCTTTTCTATGCTTTCAGATTTGTGCATTAGAGAAAAGGGAAAAGGCTGGTAAATATGCAAAGAAAGTTAAAGCCAAGATGAGGAGGAAAATGCATGAGCTATCAAATCTCCTGGAGCCTAATGAATTTGCAGATATGTGAAAAATTGAGGATTGAGTCAGCCAGATATTGAGGTAGAAAGATTTTGTGCAATAGATCATCTTGTATCCAACATGAGGTGGAAGTCTTGGATTGAGTTGTTAATGTCTTTCAAGCTTCAATTTTGACTTTTTAGTTTTTTAATTTTTTAGTTTGGTTTTAGAATCTAAGAGCTTTTTAATGTATAAACACGCTTGTTAGCAGATTTTTTTTATGTTAGTTTTGATTGTAACATATTGTTTGACAGATTTATGAGTTAATTAAATGTTTCTTTCTCATTTTGTTGATACTCTTATTTTTGTGATTTGATTATTTTTTTATAATTAAATATTCTAAATGCATGGTACAATTAAATATTGTTGAATGGAGGTGTTGTTCTATTAGAGATTCAACCATGATTTTTTATTAGAAGCGTGATCTTTTAGGTATCTATAACCACGGTTTAAAAACATGATATTTTAGGTGTTTATAACCATGGTTTTTGGTTAAAAGCGTGATCTTTTAGACATTTATAACCACGGTTTTTAGTTAAAAGCATGGTCTTTTACTATATTTAACCACGGTTTTTGATTAAAAGTGTGGTATTTTATGACTTTTAATAATATTTAACTACGCTTAAATGGACTTTTAATTACTGTCAAAAACCGTGATTAAATCTCGTGACTTTTAATCACGTCCCCAATCAACCACGCTTTTGATTAAAATACAAAGACCACGATTTTTAACCGTGATCTTTATCTATTATTCTAGTAGTGTTTGTTTTGAAAAATACATTTTGAATGACTTTACAATGATATTCTTAAGATTGTAATGTCAAACAATGCATTTTCTTTGTTTATGAATGAAGAATATTTGAATTTATTTTTTTTATATTAATATGTCTAAAATTCGAGACGTTACAACAAGATACCACCAGTACAAAATCTGGAGAAGTGATGTTAAAACAACAAACCCAGCCCAGTTCGATCTAAATGATTATGGGATTATGGGCCTAAGAGCCTGATTGCGTAGTTTTTTCTAAGTTATTAATTTTCACTCAAGAAGAGAAAGACATTTTTTCGTTTGTCATTTTTGGCGGACAGAAAAAGGAGAGTAATTTAAATGGGAGTTGTGTAGTAAGTCTGAATTGTATTACCGTGCCATGACAAAAGATCTCATTATTAATAAAACACCAAATCTGTAGGAATATTAAAGCTTTTTTCTTATCTAGATTTAAATTTCATCAAAATAATTAGTATTATATATGGATTCTTCATAAAAATATCTAATATCGGTATTTGTTATATGCAAGAGTGATTCTTACTTCATAAATTGTTTTTTCTCACTTGTGATTAAAAGAAAATTTTAAATGATCATACTAACCTCATATATGAAACAAAAGACTAATTATCCTAAAATTCTTTTTTTTACACCAAATTATTTGGTGAAAATGGGTCAATATTACTTCAAGTATATTCTTACATCCCTTAAATGAAGGGTTAAAATTGTGCACTCCGTGTTACTTGGGGAGCAACCTAACCTGATCTATTTGTCATGCCGTGTTATACTCAAGTTCATATAAATAAATAAAAATACTGTGGGGTTACGAATATTCTTATATCTAATTTGATTTGTCTCCTTCATCTAAGTTGCTTTTGTGGTTTACGCATGAAACAATTAATTATTGTTTCCCAGCTATTTTCAATCCGATGACACTCCGATGCTTAAGTTAGAACATATAGAATCAAAGCACATAGTGATAACACTTGTAATTGATTGTGTACCTGATCTTACTTTGCATTCTCATACTTATAAGCTATCAAGTGTCTTAGCATGATAAGTGAATAACACTGGATCTTTTCCCAACTTGTGCACTGCCAAATCTAGCTATTTTCTTGTAGCATAAGGGTTTCCTAAATAGGAGTATTCCCAAAATCTTGAACTTTCCTATTTGAGTGTCCTTCAAATTCCAAAAGGTTCTAACTGCCTGACCGAGTGGCGGGTCAGTCAACTCAGCATGGTGAGGGCCCATGCACCAAGCCCCTAATCTCACGTCGGCTGTCTCTCAGCTCATTCGGCAATATAACTGTGGCGACGGACCACATTGCCAATACAGCCCAGCTATTCAGTCCATCTTCTCGGTGACGGGTTAGCCCGCATTTTGGCACAATACAAACATCACCCCTGACATACTAACTTAGTCTGTTAGTCTTTTTATGATAATTAAGCTATTTGGCGGGTTTTAAAATTACTCTCAATCTAATATTGATTAGTTCTCGAAACCCTAAAGTTAATGACCAGATAAATATTAAGTGAACCCTAATGAGTAATTAGGTCTTGTGATATTCGACTTCATGACTTTGAAGGGCAAGCCATTTAGTTACCATCTCTCTTTTTACTTAACCAACATCTTTGGATTTGTACTATTCGAGTCTTGTTTTTTTTTTTTTTTAATCAGCATAAAAAATTCTACATATCATAAAGATAAAAGTATGAAATCATTACAATAAGAAAAGCAAATTATTGAGAGAGCTTCAAAGAAAAATCATAAACCCTCTAGTGTTGCTATTCGCTAGTACTCAACTTATCTCTCAGCATGTCATTTTAGAAAGCAAAAAACACAAAAACAAAAGGAGTTAACAAGATACAAACTCCAAATAACCCTCCAAAAAACTCCTAAAACTCTCAAAATCTAAACATTTAATCCTCTCGAACCAAACACGTCTGACAAAAAAAAGAAAAGAAAAAACTCCCAACTAAACCCATCCTATCAACTCTCCTTGACCCGAATTCCTTTCTCCTAAGCTTCACGATTCTTGTTAACATGTCTTGTTAAAAATCCTTAAAACTCTTGAGGTTCTGTTTGGATAAGATCCTTGCAATGGTGCACCATGACTCATAAGAAAGAAGAAAACGGGAAAACCATTTTGTTCAAAAACCTTGTAAACCCATGATCCAAAACAGCAAAATATAGTAGGGCATGAGGGCCTCACCACCCACTGCATCATTGCCATTGGCTTAATGTTGAAGTATAGCACATGGGCATGTGCTAAGCACATCTATCCATGGGGAATAAAAGACAAAGGAATAGAAACAAAGAGTTAAAAAAAACTCATCGATCTTCATGAAGCCATTAATGGACTTCACTCAGTGCGATAATTTTGTCTGTTGAATTCAAAACATGCACTCAATTTTCCTTAAACGTCACATGTTACACTATTATTAGGCATGATATGTAATTTATATGATGAAGATGGAGATAGGATTTCGGTTCTCCGAGGTTGAATGACGAATCAAAATATTACGGAATAATTATTTTATATTCAATATCTTTTGTGTTTTAATATGTAATATGCTAATTAAGTTATTGAGATTGTAAGATATACTAACAGGGTGTTTGGACATCGGATTTTTTCATTTCGGATTACGCAATAATAAATTGATTGTGTTTGGTCCCAAATTGTGGAATGAAATGTACTAGAATATTGTATTTTCAAACATAAACCAAAATCTTTGAATCACCTCCAGATGTGTTTTTTTATTCTTTATATAAATTTACACGCTATGATTTTATAAAAACTATTATGTGCACTCTGTTGACAAATTATAGAATGTCAATTATGTAGCATGGCTTAACGCATAAACAAAGAGAATATGTAACGGTAAGCTTGTCATGCAACACTCTGAATTTAGTTGATATTAGGAAAATAATTTTTTTAAATTCACGTGTATATTACTTCAATTAAAACGGACAAAATAATAACTTTAAGTTACAATCATATTGAATATGAAACAAGTTTTGACAAAAGATAAATTATAATTTCAAGATAACTTTTAAAAATGTTGCAAAGCCGCCTAATAAAGTAAATCAGGGTTCAACTGAGTCTTCATATATAACAAGAATAATGATACGTAGTTAATTAAAAACAATAATACATAAGTGCAAAAATAAAAAGAATAACGTTAAGTAGTACATCAATTCATCAATTTCATTAACCAAGTTAATCCATGATGTTCTCACTCGCAATGATCCCTACCTGTTTTTGCCTTGTAATCCTATATTTATAAGCGATCAAATGCTTTCGTTTGGTAATCGAGTATCGTGGATTTCTTTTCCCATTTGTCACGGATTCCTATCTAAATCCCTTTTCTAATTGGGTATTATCAAATCTGATCGTTTTCTCAAAGCGTAAGGTTTCCTAAACAAGGAACTTGTCATGTCTTTGCACTTTCCCATTTGGGCAACCTTCTGTTCCCAAAATGAGCCATACTACTTATCTAGACACACGACAATGGCTCGTATTGCTGACACATCCGTCCCACGTTGGAGATACTCTAGGTTGGTCAGTTATTTGGCATGGCGACACCCATGTTGCCAACCTTACCCATGGTCGAGATCCACTCTGGATGGTCTTTAGCCCAACTGACATCTTGCCTGGTTCAAACTTCAGCTTGACAAGTTGGTGGTCGTGCATTTAGGTCAATCCAACAATCGGCCCACTACAATTTTTATTGTCTTCATCTACAATTTTGGTCTTGAATTATTCGTTTCTCTCACATAAAACAATAATTGTAAGTTTTCTTTTATTGCGTTTATTGTCTTCATTTACAATTTTGGTCTTGAATCATTCATTTCTACCACATAAAACAATAATTATATAAGTTTTCATTTATTGCTTTTATTGTCTTAATTTACAGTACTGGTCTTGGATTATTCATTCCTTTCACATAAAATAATAATTGTATAAGTTTTCGTAATAAGTAATAAAAACATGAGTATTGACAATAAAAAATAGAAGGGTTGCTTGGAAGCTTCTTTTTCACATTTTATATTTTGCGATTTACCATTTTTGATGTCTGGGAGAGGATTACAGAATACATTCTCATAAATAAATTGAAGAATGCATAATCTCAAAATTACATTTGAAAAATTGTTTTAGATTTTTTATACATATGTACACATTATTCTTATGCAAAATCTATTTAATGCATCATTATTCATAAATTTTTACGAATTCTCATTACAATTTAAGAAGCTTTAATTTACAATCTAAAATTTAAAAAATAATTAGCACCCAAACATTAATCAATTCCGCTAGTTATTTTATGGAGAAAAATTTCCTCGGGTTTACACACGCAGATCTCCGCGATCAGCGGAAGAAGAGCGTCGATCCCACCGACAAAATTAATGAAGAGGAAGTGGGCCTAGATAGTACCTTTTACTTTCGGGCTGTGATATAATTGTGATCCCAGATGTGGGCCAGCCCACGTCCTCTCTCCCTCTCTCACATTATATCAGTTCGTCATCCACTTCACTCTTTGTTCCCACTTCCCACGCTTTTCCTCTCTCTCTCTCTCTCTCTCTCTCTCTCTCTCTGGTACACTAATTAAGAAGAAGAAGAAGAAGAAGAAGAAGAAGAAGAAGAAGTTGTTCCATCACTATCCACCGAAAACAATGGGGAAAATGGTAGTGTTCTTTGCTCTCTGTGTGCTTCCAGCGATCGTTACAGCGCGCTACATGGGGAACCCATTTCTAGTGAAGGGCCGAGTCTACTGCGACACTTGCCGCGCCGGATTTGAGACCGACGCCACCACCTGCATCGCTGGTACACTCATCTCCGCCTCTCCATTCGTTATTGCGTTATGTATTCCTTGGTTCTTAACGTCCACTATGTCACTCTATGTGGGTTTGTTTATTCGTCTCAATGTGGAGGAATTTGTGAATTGCTTGGCCGGTTATACTGATCTAATCATAGGCAGATTTGTTAGGAGTGTTTAGGCGCATAATGACTGCTCCGTCATGGTTGGCTGGTTGGTCTGTTGGGTGTACTTTTGCCCCTAACAAATAAATTTTCATAGTGTCAGTGCCCCAACATATGGGGTGTCAAACAGGTAGACTTGGTTGCTCGAATGGGGGTAGATTTGGGTTGCTCAAATGGGTGCCAAACGGGTGGATTTGGGTAACATCTATATGGGTTGGATTTTTAATGGGTGATTGACCCATTCATAACGTAATTAGCTAGATAATTATCATTCATATCCAACCCGACCCTTTTATAAAGAGTGAAATCCAACTCACCATTAAACCAATTAGATATTCATATCTATAATAATATGAAAGATATATTTATGCACGAAAAAAAGTGGTGTGGCCTTGGTAATGTTTTTGTGGTATTAGTAACTTATGGTGCGATATTAGTACTTTTGATGTGATGTGATGTGATGTGATGTTAGTTAATTTTGGTGTAATTACCAAGTTGGTGTGGTGTTAGTAAATTTCGGTGAGGCAATAGTAAATAAAGTGTGGTAATAGTGAATGTGGTACAGCGATAGTACTTTGTGGTATTATTCAATACCTTATTGGGTAATATAGATTACCATTTGACCTATTTAATTTGCATATATAACTCATTTGAGTTGATTCAATTTCGCTATTACTCATTATGGTTGAGTAAATTTAGAGTGAGTGAATTTGGGTGGGCTTATGGGTTAAGGTGTATGGAGTATGGGTACTAATACAAAGTATGGATATGATACAATACGAATACGGCAATATGAGAAAATTTGAAAATAGGATACAAGTACGGTTATGATGTGTTACATTGAAATAACAATTTTATAAGAATAGTGGTAAATTATTGTATTTTTTTCTTATGTTGTTTTTAGGTATACTACAAAAATAATGATATTATTTCATTTTACTACATTTTTCTCTCTAAAAAGTAAGCAAAATGTTAACAATTAATACTTCTCTTTATTCCAACGAATTTAACTCTAATACTATACAAGGTGCCACTATCTTACTTTCATAAACGTTTCAGATATGTAATCTAGGATATCCAAAAAGTATCTGATACGTCAAAAATAAAAAATAATAATTTCTATATTGTGGATACTTTTGAGATACGTGTCTGCGACTATCGAGTGAGTACTGGTATCCAATACAAATACGATACGAGTACAACTCCCATCTAGACATATCCGTGCTTCTTAGGTTTAGGTCAATATTAACATCCATACCCAAAACAAGTGAGATTACGCCACCTTTCTCTTCACCATGTTGTCTGGTTACTTAAATTATTGCAAAGTTTTGGCAATAAAGAAAGCATGTTCTGACTGTGAGGAAGATTGGTTTGGTTTGGCTTCTTCATATTGGCAATGATATGCTCGCTTTTAATGGATTACCGGTGCTGTGAGATAATAGTCTATTTTACTAATTGAGGGTTTAGGAATGCTCTCTTCTTTTGTGACCAATGGATCCTTCAAATGTCTCGTCTCCTTCTTAGCCTTACCAAACTGGAAGAAGAAAAGCGCATTAGTGCCGTCCGGCTATATTCCAATCGAAAGGCACTCCAATACCTAAGTCAGTCCTTACTCAAAAGAAGGAGAAAATACAATACAGTTTAGATTGCAAGTAAGGACATACCTTTTAGGGTTTGTACGGTTCCTTATAAAGTGAGACTAAACTTAGACTCCAAGAAAGCTCTTGATGAGATGACATCACTTGTAGCCGTTTCATCAATTGACGTCATGCATGAAGGTTACAAAATGACACTTTGGCAAACGCCATGTGGCCGAGCAATCTCACTTGGCGTTGACATGATGATGGCTTGCCCACCTGTCTCAGACATTCCACCTTGTCGGATGTAATCCAGCCCAACCCGGCCTATCCATGGCATGTTCGCCATTCCATGGATGGGCCTCACTAGTTCCAGGTTTTCTCTAATGCCAGGGTTCGGCCCACCACAGTCGGTCTAGCCCAATACTTCCTCAGTTCCTTTGGACCTTGGTCATAGAGTCTAGCCCATCCCTATACAGTTTTGCCCATTACATTTATAAATCTACTATTGAGTCGAATGGCCAATTGTTATCAGAAATTATGCCTACGTTAATCGAAACAAAACTATAACAAAACTACACATTACCCCCACTATTGGATAGATACATCCTCGTGGTGTTCACGAAAGATTAGATAATTACTCTAGGTACATGTAGCGCAGTCATTGTTGAGAGAAAACTATTGTATTGTATTATGTTTATGAATGATATTACCATCCCTCCAAGGCAAAGATATCCACAAGACCAATCTTGCCAATAGGCGACTTTAACAAAAAGGACCCAATAGAGCGAGATCCAGAGGATACAGTAAAGGTCATCTGATTCGGAGCAGATGTGGATTATGACAGTGAAGTAGGTGGAAGCTGGAGTTGACAACGCAGGAAAATTTCTCGTCTGGAAAAACGAATCAAGAAAATATCAACAACAAATCAATAATAGGTGCTAGACTAATGACAACGAAGATGAGGGCTGCCAGACAAAGACAGAAGCCCACACACACGCAAAAAGAACGGGAGCACGAGGCTCTAACGAATCAAAGGAATGCACAAAAAACCCATAGAGGGTCAAGCAACAACCCAGAGAAGCTGCCGTAGGGAAAAGAGGGAATGCCGATATGGAAAGAAGGTGATGGCGTGGAAGTGTATGGTGGGCGATCATAGAGGGAAGGAAGAAAGGGTTGATCGAGAGGTAAACTAAGCAAATGAAAGGTGTGACGAGCATATTATGAGTACCCGGCAAACTGCGGCAAGACTTAGACCGCCAACCGTAATCGAAAATCACATAGGGCCTAGACCTTATAGCTCTGATACCATGTTGAGGTAAAAATATTGTATTTATTATTTTTATGAATGATACAACCATCCCTTATATAGGAAGAGATGGAGTAATGAAAGGAAATATTACAGCTAAGAAAACAATACAAGACAGAAAACATTATACGTAGGGAAACAATATAAGAAGGAAAAAAATATTATTTTAAATAGATACAGAATAATATTTGTTGCCGTATATAGGTATTGTAATATTGTTTTCCCTCTACAGATGTAGAATAATATCCCTTTATAGATACAGAATGATATTATTTCCAATAGTCACGAGGGACCCACAATGCAAAACTGTCTCCAGAGTGCTAGCCCATGCATTGCGGTAATAACTTCCTTATCCCCGTCACCCAGAAGTTGAACAAAAACTCGAGTTCTATGTGGCTGGGCTCAGGCTTATCTGCAGCACCATGGATCCAGAGGTATGGCTTGGAAGCTATAGTGAAGGTTCACACAAGTATTGAAACTTGGTGCAATGCCCTTAGTTAGTCACAAAACACACACACACACACACACAAACACACACACACACACACACACACACAGAGAGAGACTATATCACACCCTACAGTATGTCAAGTTAACTAATTTGATGTGTTGCCGCTATCAAACATTATCACCTAGGTATAGCCCTTGGCATGCACCTTCTCATCACAAGGTAGTTGGGCAAGGCTGTATGACATATAGAGGGTTGAGACCCCTCTCGCAGCAGTTTTTGGCTTCCACTTCAATATACATTTCCAAGATGTTTCCAAATCAACTATGGTTTGAAGAAACTTGTTACAAGGTCTCCTGATTTCTAATGTCATTTATGTAACCATGCTCCTAAAACTTACTTTTGAACGACACATGTCATTGTTCTCACAAATTCATTGAAAGTGCTGTAGTATCTGCGTTTGAGGATTAAGATCCTTTATATTACACCAGTGTAATGGAGCTGATATTACCATTAGATAAGCAAAACATGGTCTAGATGAAGCCACATAAATTGAATTAGTAACACTTTAAAAATAGAAACAGTTCTCAAGATATGCCCTGTATTTGATGTGCGTGGCTTTAGTTGGAGCGTGCATCTATTTACCGAATGACGTGTCATCAAAAGCCTCTCTACTTGCGGCTAAGGCTGCGTACATCCTACCCTTCTCCAGACCTGCAGTAGCGGGAGTCTCGTGCACTGGGTAGCCATGTATCATCAAAATCCCGAGGACAAGTTTGTGCATACTTCTGTCAATGCTTAAGGTTGCACCCGAACTACTACAGAGACACCAATGGGTGTAGGTTGGGCATTTTATTGATTGTTGCCAGGATCTGCATAATTGAAAGAATCTGTTACTCGTGTAGGATTTCTAATTAGGCTTCTTGTACATGTCTATCCAATCTTCTATGACATACCATTTTCCAGTTCTCATACTACTTTTGGTCTTTAGACAACGTATTGCAACTAACAAGTAAATGCTATTACTCTTCCATCTGGTATGGATTTATGTCATCACAATAAGCTGCCTTACTTTGTTCTGGCACATCAGGTAGATGCTCCGCCTAACACCCAACTTTAACTTCACTCATTCTTTGATAAAATCTGCATGGAAACCTTTTTTGGGTTGCATTATGTTCCTTTTGTTCCTTCAATTTCCAATTCGATGTAGAACCCATTTAAACTCATGTTTAGGACGACTGTGACTGCATAGTGTATGCGAAAGCAAAAAAGAAAGAAAAAATGACATAATTACTATGGAAGATCAAGTTTGATTTTCGTTGACTTTGTGTTCGGATCTTGAATTGGTCAAGGGAAGGAATATTATCTCGTGCTTTACAAAACAAAAAATGCAAAACAAGAACTTAGAAAAATTCAAATTGTTTTCCGCAAATTGAAAGAACTCAGTGATGTCTGGTAACTTGCGGTAAAAAGTTTGAGTTTTTGTTTTTTTTTACAAAATTCAGTTTAAATTCTCATTTTACTAGTGACTAATTTTTTGGAACAGTACTAATATGATTTTGTTTTACTCCTCATTCCGACGGAAAATATTTTCACTTCTTTTTTTTGCTAAGCATGGTTCTTGGTGCTTCTCATCTTGTTCGGTCATACGCTTTACATTTCTCACATCCAACTGATTAATCTTGTATTTACCAGGAGCCAGGATTAGAATCGAGTGCAAGGACAGGGACACTTTGCAACTTAAATACAGCATCGAGGGGGTGACAGACTCGACCGGAGCGTATGCCATCAAAGTCACCGGCGACCGCGGGGATGATATGTGCGACGCGGTGCTTGTTAGCAGCCCGCAGCCCGAATGTGCTGAAGCAGACCCCGGTAGGGACCGCACTCGCGTCATCCTCACCCGTTTCAACGGCATGATTTCCGACACTCGGTTTGCAAATGCCATTGGATTCTTGAAAAGTGTGCCCTTGTCCAACTGCCCTGAGCTACTCATGAAGTACAAGGACACGGATGGTTCTTTTTATTAGAGAAATTCCTCTTATTTTTTGTTAAAGGATATCCTTGTCGAGTCTTTTATCTAAGATGATAGGTTTGAGTTGCTGTAGTGATGCTTTTGGTGCCTACTAGTAGTATGTGGGTGGTGTTTCTGGATTCTTAAGATACTGTTATTATGGTTGTGAGTTTCTGGGACTGCTTCATAATTAATTTATGTTTCTCTGCGTAATGAATTGTGTCTTTCAAACCATGCTTGTTACATTCTGTCTTCATTAATCTAGCTGCTGGAGTACGAAAAATTCTATGACCAAATTTTGAGATTTTTAGCTTTCAACAAGCTGCTGTTAGTGTTTGTCAGAAAAAATTATTGGTGAACGTAAAGATTTTAACATTTTTCATAAGCCGGATTTGATATGTTTTTCGGATTGAGACGGTTTAGCATAGTTCGACTAAAAAAAGTGAGTTTGTAGAGTAGATCGGATTGGAACATATGTGTCATCGGCTCAACCAGCTGTGTCCATCCGGCTTTTAAAATATGATGAAGAAAAAGGAATGATATTTCAAAAGACATGAAATCATAAGGAAAAATAAATTTTTAATATTCATGTTAGTTTTTTCAATTATTTTTTCCAAGCTAAAGCCAAAATAAAGGAACCAGGAAGACCGACAAAATGATTACAATATTGAAGATATGAATTTTTCAATGGCAAAATCAAACACAAAAAACTTTTCTTTTAATCGTATTTAAATAATTTCAATGTTTTATCCCTGGAGGTTTCTGACAAATGCAGAAATCTCCCCTAAGATTTTAGAAAATACACTAATCTTCTATGTTTTTGAAATTATTAGACCATTTGCCTCGTCATCTTAATTTCCGTCAAAACTTGGATGATTTTGGATGATGTGACGGAAATAAAATTTTAAATACCAAAAATACCCTTTAGAATGTCTATAAAAAGTCATAAAATTCTCTCTAAGTTATACAAATCATATATCTCTCTTATCGCATCACCTTAAGGTAGAAAATAAAGTAGAAAATAATGGTATTTCATTATTTCTAATATTTATAGTATTGTCTTATTTAAAATTTTTATAACTTCTGTTTGTAATTTTATATTTTTTAATTTCTATAATCAAGATTAGTAATTAATCCACAAAAGATTAAATAAATTTCATTACAAAAAGTCACAAGAATACTAACTATACTTAAAAAAATTAGTTTTATCTTCCATTTGAATTAAATTACTATTTATTAAATATATTGAGCATTGTATTTTCTTTCACAATTTTTTTGCATAAATTTTTTGTATTTTTTTATTTGTCTCGATAAGAAGATTAAAAAATTATAAAAATATAAACTAAAATTAAACAAATTAAGGGGTCAAAACTCTAGAAGATGGGGTAAATTTTAATTAAGACTAATCATGTCAATTTTTCCCCTGTCCAAGTTTAATAACTAGTATACGAAGGTTTCAAAATAATAAACTAAAAATAATTTGAAATTGTCTTGAATAGAGACTTCAAGAAAAATAAAAAAATACGAATCAAATTTGGAAAAATTCAAAAAATATAAAAATAGGCTCCGCTTTCATTTATTTTTTTTTATTTTTTTTTATCTTTTTGACATAATTTTATACTTTTTGAATTTATTTCGTCAAGACGAACTAATAATCCATAAAAATCGACACAAAACTGATAGGGGTTAAATTTTTATAATTTATTGATTCATCTCGACGACAAATTTCATCAAAGTAAAAGAATATGAACCAAATTTAAAAAAAATAAAAATAAACAATGAAAAAACACATATTTTAACTTATTTTTCACCTTTAGTGAACTTTTTCAAATTTTGAAATATAATTTTATACTTTTAGATTTCTTTCGTTAAGACGAACCAATAATTTATAGAGATTTGAGGCAAAATAAAAAAATGTAAACAAAAATTAAACGACGACAAAAAAGAATGCAAATGAGAAAGATAAACAGAATTGGGCATAAAGAGTTAGTTTAATTTTTTTTTTTTTTTGCTTCTTCAAGATTTTTTCGCAATGCAAGATCTTGTGAATTTGGCAGGACATATTTTGCAGAAAAAATATATCCTAATAGAAATTTTTTGAAGTGTGCGACGCACTACTTTTTCACAATAGATTAATAATGTATATGTAATTTCCATAGATAAAATACATGTCAAAAATAAAATTAATCAAACAGATAAAACCAAAAATATCTAATTACTAAATTATAATATGTAAATAAAATTATATAAAATTAACCAAAGTTAAGTTTAAAGTTTTAATAAACAAAGAAATATTATGTTAAAATTAAACTACACTAATTTTTTTTAACAAACTCATGAGAATTATAAGATAGTTTGCAAAATATATGCTGCAAATTTATTTACAAAAACTTGATTAAAAAATAAATAAAGTTTAATATAATAAATATTGTTATACAACATACAATATATATCATATGTAAATATCATTATATAATGTATTATATATACACACATAAATAGACTAAGTATATACAAAAAAAAAGAGATAAAAAGAATAATGAGGACATTTTGGTCTTTTAATCATAAAAACTAATGTTGTTTGTAGGAAGTTAACGACAGGAGAAAATGGTATAATGGTTTCAAAAGCAAGAGAGATGAATGAATTTTGCGAGACCTCAGAGGAGATTTTTGTATTTGTCAGAAACCAAAGGGGAAATCAATGCATTTAACCCATAAATTAAAGAATTTATATCTGATTTTCATAACACCATGCGTGCACACATTTTCTATCCGATATGAATACAGAAAGTAGGTAATTTAAATTAGAGTCCTATTTACCCCTGCGGTTTAGGTTTTCATCCAATCCACTTTTTGAACTTATGTTTTAATCCACTTTTTGTATGATTTGACAAATTTGTCATTACTTTTGAGCGGTATTTTACCCTCTTATCCTTTGGGTAGTTAATTCTTGATTTGTTAAGTTTAAATTTGTAACACTAATTTACCATGATATTTGTAAATTAATCATAATTTAGTGTTTTACCCTGCAAATTTACTATGAAATCTGTCAATTTACCAGATGTCGTGCGTTACCTTCAAATTTACCATGATATATGCAAATTTACCATGGATGGCAGATGTTGTTCCCTACGTACAAATTTACTATGACTTTCAAATTTATCATAATATCTAAAAATGTACCATGACCTGTAGGTATTGTTCATTTTTAGCAAATTTATCATGATATCTGAAAAATGTACTATGACCTTTAAATATACCATATCTGAGTCAGTATCATCCAAACCAAACTTGTATTCCAACAATTCGTATCTTATCCTAGCCCGTAGTCCGATGAAAACAATTCGACTTTCGTTGTCCTTCTCCGGTAGCAGTTAAATCAAACACATACTCCTTATTCTGGTATCGGTGGTCGATGTTTGTAGATGCGATTTCGATGAATTGATGAATTCCGGAGCCCTAGATCTATGATGAGGATTATTGGTCATTTTTTTCAGTCCCACGATTTTAGGGAGAGGACTGCTAATTGTGTGTTTTTAAAAAATTTGCTGTTAACCTTGGTTAATGTCAAGATAAGGGTAAATTTGGTATTTTTTAAAAAAAATGACCAAAACTTAATGTTTGTAAGTGCATATGATGAAAAAATAACAAACATTTAGAGATGAGACTAAAAAATAAGTTCCCCTAGAAAGTATAATCAATTTCACAACTGCAAAATATTTAAAGGGTTTGACCTAATTTATTTAGTATATTTTTATTTTTGTCACCTTTTATTAGTTTTGTCACTAATTTTGATTTTTTTTATCTTGGTGGGGTGAATAAAAATAAAAAAATAAAATAGTATGGATCAAACTTCAAAAAAATTCAAAAAAATTATAAAATAAATAAGTATTACAACAACAAAAAGGGCAAAACAAAAAAAAAATCATACAAGAAAAAAGTAAATAAAAACGTAACGTAGCTTAAAAAGTATTTCTGCTCTTTTTTTTAAAAGGAGTCTAGACACCGGTCTACGAAATAGTAGTTTTCTTTCTGTCAAAAAATAAACACAAAAACAGTTCTGAAAATGCAACCACACAAGGGGCTGTTTGGGAAGCTCAAATGCAATGACTTCTAAAATTTTTGCTTTCATTTGGTAGATGCAACGAAATGCTTCGTTTGGCTCTTTGTCGACTTCTCACGGCTAATTTGGGAACGCCACCGCTCTAAAAGGGATCTCTATGGCGAATCGGCGATCGATCAACTTCCTCACTTAAATGTTCAAACCCAATAGCAGACCCAAGCCTATGTAAGTTCCGTCATTGTCCTCAAATTTACTGCCCAAAAAATGCAACTTTTCTATAACCAATTCCGCTATTTGCTTTGTGGGTACGTCTTGTGATCTTGATGCTTTACGCATGGCCCATTTTGGTTTCTTTTCCCTGTTGTTTTGTTGGTTTGATTTTTGATTAGATACATGCTGTTATTGTGAAAATTCAGCGGGTAGATATTTTGGGAATCGTTTTCCATCAGGAAATTGTGATTCCTTAAAATGGATTGTGATCAAGTTTCATTTCATGAACTGCTTCAACTGAATATCCTTGATTGAATTGGGTTTTGTTTTTAGCACCAATTATTAATGTGAAGTTTATGGAATCTGTGCAGTACTTTGTCCGTTGATGGTATATGAGTTACTTGGTATGAAAGTCCCTTCGAATTCTCAAAGTCTCTCTGAACTATAAAAGCAAGAACCAAGTAGTATTGTCTGACCATTGCCAGCCGGAAAGTACTCTAATGCCTAAGTCACAGCTTTGAAAAAAAAAGGGATTTAGCTAAAAAGAACCTCTTGATAATGTGATAGAGCATACCGTACTTTTAACCCTTCAATTACTTACATCGTTGGACTTGACTTGGAGCCCAAGTTAGCATGTGCGAAGCATGCTCTCAGTGACGTTACAAATAACCGTCACCACCATTGATGTCATGCATGACACACCAAACGCCAAATCAGATACCACGTGTTAGGGCCAAGAGGCAGGGAAAGAGCCAGGCATTTTGGTTAATGGGGTCAAAATCTTACTTAAAAATGGTGGATGACATGTCTTAATATAATAGCTGCAATAATTACTTATGGAAAATTATATGTACCCATTACTACATAATCGTTGATAAGAGATGTATTTAAACCGTTGACTTTTTATATTTTCTCGAATGATATGTGGTAGAAACCATTTGATATGTCTGTAAAGATGTCTTTTCTTGTACAACTAGACAATCTTTTACTTATCTATTGAATTGCGGTTTGAAATTTTAACAATCTACACAATAGAAATATTATTTTTTCTTATATAGAATGCTTCAGGTAGTTGTTTAAGTTATATAGAATCCGTGGGGCAATATTATAAATTTGTGGGGTCAAAATTTGCCAATTTTAAATTTCAAACTCATAATTTTATAGAAATCTTAGAAAATTGAGCGAGGTCAAGTGTGACCCTACTTCCCTCCGCCCATCCCTGGGGGACAAGTGGAAGACGGCCGTAGTCACGCTGGCCAGGTCATCTGGATTTGGTATTCCTTTGGCCTAGCCCACATGATGCACACACATGAAGCAAGCTGGTTGCACAGACCGTGCGGACCAATTTGGCTTCTGGTCTGGCCCATAGGGCTTGATTGTTGAGCCTCACCCAATAATTGGCCAATCCGTATGCCAACTCGGCCTACTACAATAGTCCCTCAACTCCTCCTTAGCTCGGCTAATGAGATGTTGACCACACGTCGGATCAATCAGATCGTAGGGTTGGCCAAGAAGTATGGACAATTGCGCACAAAAAGATATCCACTATACATGCTTAAAGTTGCACCTTCTGACGTAGAGTTCCACATGTTGCTTCCTTACTGGCTCGCGCTTGAATCAAAGGACGTCTCGCACGCGCGAGTTTAGAAGGTGGTCAGACAAGTCATTTCGTGAACCGTTGGCATCTATCACGTTCTTGGACCAGCTTGTTGGCGCCTCTCTTCATGTTTGGCCACCAGTAGCCTTGCGAGATCGCTCGATGTATTAGCGACCAGCAGCCAGAGTGGTATCCGCAGCTTCCAAAATTTGTGGAGGACCTTTTCTATCATTGCTGGATGGATGCAAAGGAGGTACAATCCGGAGAAGAACCTCTTGTAGTGTTTTTGGCTCGCTCTCAACTAGTACCGAGCTACCTTATGGGTGATCTTTTGGGCCTCTCTTTTGTCCACCAGCAGGATATTGTCTCAAAGAAAGGCAAGAAGAGGATCCATCCAGCTTGGAACTAAGTCTATTGATAGCACCTCGAGATGTTCTCCCTCCCACTCAAAACTCAATCGTTCGAGCGTGTCAATGTAGATGGGTCTTTGCCCCCAATGTCTGATGCCAAGGCGAGACCAGCGGCCCACTTGTTGAAGAAGAAACCCTTTGAAGTTTGCTATTAACTGCTTTGCTCGGCTGACATCTTAAGCCATCTATACATCTCTCGCTTCATACTTGCCGGATAGTTGGTTCACGATGAGCTGTGAGACATTGTACACCATAAGTTCTTCGGCTCCTATCCCCATGGCGATACAAGTCCGACGAGTAATGCCTCGTATTCGCCCTCGTTGTTGGAGGCTTGAAAATTGAGCTGTAAGGTGTGCTCGTGCCGAACTCCGCACGGGGACACGAATAATGCTTTGGCTCCGATTCCCTAGTTGTTGGAAGCGCCGTCCACATAAAGCTTCTAGATGTCGCCGTGGAAGAGTTGCCAAGCTTTGGCCGGCTCCTCTTATTGGCTCATGATGTGCTTGGACTGGCTTCGGTTGAGGCGTCCTCCCTTGGGGAAAATTCTACATTGAAGTCGACAAGGACTTGGGCTTTGATTTTCATACGGGGCTGGTAGAGAATCTCAAAATTTGATAATTCAACGGGCCATTTGGAAATGCAGTTGGATATGTCGACTTAGCGTAGTAGGGACTTTAGTGGGTACTTAGTTTAGACAATGATAGGGTGGGCTTGAAAATATGGAGCCAACTTTCGGGAGGCCGAAACAAGAGTGTGGGCTAGTTTTTCCAGATGCAGGTAACGCGTTTCAGCACTGACCATTGTCTACTGGTGTAGTAAATAGTCAGATGCTCCTTGCCCTCTTGACGCACGAGAAACGAGGTGACGGCATTAGGAGACCCAACCATATAAATAAAGACATCCTCTTGGTCCTATTACGTGGTCACAAAAGTTGCCGAGCTGAGATACTCCTTTATCCCCTCAAGTGCTCGGTCGTATTCATCATTCCACTAAAAGTTTCTTATGTTGCTCTTTTTGAGGATCTCAAAGAAGGGGAATTGACGCTTTTTGGATGACCGGCTAATGAATCTGTCCAGCAGGGCGGCCATGTCGGTCAATCGTTGGACTTTCTTCGGAGTGCTAGATGGTTCAAGGTTCTTAATGGCAGGGACCTGGCTTGGGTCAGATCCAATGATATGTGGCCGAGACATTTTTCAGACAAAAGGGCATGGCCCTGTAGCAGAATTGATAGATGGAAAAAGAGAAAAGTTATTCTATTCCATTCGATTGAACATCAAATAATAGAAGGCTGAAACGATTTATAACGAGACTAAAAGACTACACTACCCATATAACAAAAGATAAATAAATAATACACAAACAATGCATAATAAAAGATAAATAAACAATACTACTTTCATACTCCCTTCCCCCTCAAACTCAGGATGGGATGACAGAGAGAATTATGAGTTTGCCAAGTAAAAAACAAAATTGAGGTTGCAGGAGGCTGACAGAGGTTCGGCGAGGCTCGCTGGAGTATGGGAAGAGTCCGACGAGAGACGAACCGAAGGAAAATCATGGGAAACAAAGTTGAACAATGCAAATCTAGTAGAAATTATAGGTGTGAAGACTAACAGAGTTCCAGCGAGGGTCGACGGAGGTCTGACAAGTGTCGCTAGTGGTCGGCAAGGGTTTTGGCTGGTGCAAACAGAGAGAATCATGCAAATCTAGAGCAAACAATATAGATCCACTGTGAGAAGAGGAGTCGATTTGTACAAAACAGATTGCATATGCAGATGCAAATCCAGGAAGAACGATGCAGATCCAGTGAAAATGAAGAATTTGACTGGTGCAAAATTAATTACAGATGTAGGGGCAAAAGGTGTCGAGGCCGAACATATCGGGTTCAAAGCTCCCAAACCAAGGAAATCTTAGGTTCTATAGGAAAGTGGCAAACAAGTCTGAAACAACACTGATGAACCTTATTGCGATGAATAGTGACGAATAATGTTAATGAATTGTGACAAATCAAGTAATGGCCCGGCAGATGACAGCAAGAGCCAGGCCAGGCCGCCCTCCGATGAACTAAAATCAAATAGGTCTTAATCTATAGCTTTGATACCATGATAGATGGAAAAAGAGAAAATTTATTCTATTCAATTGATTGAACATCAAATTATACAAGGCTTAGATGATTTATATAAGCTAACCCTATTAACCCTGATGAGACTAAAAAACTACACTATCTTATAATATTGAGAGAGACGGTGTGATTTTCAGTTTTACACGCGATCAACTACATTATCCGATAATGTTATCAAATAATATTATCTATGATCTTTGCATATAACATTATCTGATAATATTTATCTACTAACATTATAGTAACATCATCTGATAACATGATCGTAACATTATTTGATAATATTGTATTAATAACATTACTAGATATTGTTATCTGATAATATTAGCAGACTACAAAGTTTTCAAAAACCCAAACGAGAACACTTTTGTCAAGTGAAAATATCGAAAAAATCAGAAGAGTTTGATGATTTTCGGCTCCTAGAAACAATCAGAAACTAAAAAACAACACATGGCACAGCCTCATTACAGATGCATTTCGCGAAGAGTGGATGAAGATCCATGGATGCAACGGCCTCATTACTTCTCCACCATCTAGATCACAAAGAGCACGACTCTTCGCCACCGAATAGAAGACTGTAGGCATAGTTGTCAAATCAAGAATCGAAAAGGTTCATTTACGAATCATGAATCGAATCAAATTGCAAATCGCTTCAATTTGCTCATTTTTTTAAACATGTTAAAAATGAAAATATAAGATAACAATCAATAAAAATGTTATATCCAAAGATATATTGATGATCACGTGGTTTAAATAGGTTACACACTTGCTTTTATTGCAAAAGATGTTGGTTCGAAGCTGATCTATATTTGTACTTTCTAGTTCTACAAGATGGAAAAAAAATGCATATATGAAATTATAAAGACATAATCATCACAAAATCATTAAGTTTCAAGAATTTGACACACTTAATTAATACTTACTTAGTAGCTTAAGGCCGTAATGAGATGATCAACTCTCACAAGTCTCGAGGTTGAAAAGTAAGGAAAGCCAACAAGTGAAAAGTGAAAACCTAATTTTTCAATTTGCTATCCTTTCCATCCCCAGTTTTTTTACAAAAGACCCTTCGTAAGCCCCAACGATGGTTGTATTATTGTTTTTTTCTGGAAAAAAATTTGGTGCAAGTTGCGTATCGTGAGTCGTACGATTTCGATAACTGTGATTGCAGGCTACTCCTATTTTCAACTGTTGCATGCTGATATTACAAAAACATTTCCCTTGAGCGCCGAGTGTTGCAGAAATTACTGAACACGAATGACACTTGGCTGAGCTTGTAGTCGCGGGGGTCAGAATCCGACGGAGGAGGGCAAGGATGCGAACGGCGATTGCGAGGGTGGACGGCGAATGGCGAAGGGCGACTGCAAAGAAAGCTAAGAATGGGAGGACAAGAGAAACAACCAAACAATGGCAACTTTGTCCATTAAAGGAGCTAACCTAGTAACACTAATAAAATAGTTGACCTAACCTATAAACACTTCTAAAACAAGGGGCTCTAACTCAAAAATTAAATTAGTCCAGACTTAACAGGCCAATTTACCCTACATTTGTACTTTTCATCATGTTCCATCGCCGTAATGAATAGTAAAGAATGTACTTTCAATGTTATCTTGTATATGTAGTTGACATCAATTGTGTTATGATTTTGATCAGATTACTAGGATGACCATTGGCTCACTACATGAAGCCACCGGAACCACCAGTGTCCGGGGATTTGGCAATGATTCCAGAGCTTTTTATGGATTTCGGAATTCTGGTTTGAGATTCTTTTCAAAGGGCTTGAGGATCCTTTTCGTTCCTAAAATAAGCTGGGTACCCATTGTGGCATACCCACAGGTTCCTTTAACATTACTGAGCAATGGACTTTTTAGCTCAAGCAGGTTTAAATTACATGGAATTGAGGCATCTTCAGTTCATTCTGCAGCTGTAGATCCAATCTTTTCCTCCTTAGATGGCTCCACAGAAGATCCAGGGAAGATTTCAAGTGAGTCTACTCCATTCATTGGAACCTTAGTTCTTGTAATCAAACTAGTGATTCACAATCTGTGGTTACCATCTTGACATGCCATCATGCCAACTGGACTGTAGATATGAGTAAAACGTAAAGCTATATTGTTTTTTCAGATGAGTCCGTACTGATCCTGATTCGACATGGTGAATCATTGTGGAATGAGAAGAACCTATTTTCTGGTTGTGTAGATGTGCCATTGACAAAGAAAGGCATAGAAGAAGCAATTGAAGCTGGTAAAAGAATTAGGAATTTACCTATTGACATGATATACACATCTGCATTGATTCGTGCTCAAATGACTGCCATGCTGGCATTGACCCAACACCGCTGCTATAAGGTACTTCTCATAAACCTTTCCTATTCAGTCTTTTTTGCTTATTTGGATCATCCAAAAAAAAAAAAGCAAAACACTGATACAGAAAACAAATAAACGTAAAAAGGAAAAGATAAACAGAGAGTGAGAGCCTTGTTTTACAGACACTTGGGTCTACTAACGTGGACGGTATTAAGACTGCTTCCGCATTGGATGGAAATATCGTTTAAAAAATCTGTTATGTGCACAATTAGGCCCTTTATTGTGCTGTGTATGCCTAACTAAGGATAACTAGTATCAACTGATTGGCCTTGCATTGAACAAAATTACACTGAGGATCTCATCCTTAAGACAAGTGTCGGCACAATTAAAGGGATGTTTGGGGAGTAAAACTAGTGTCTTATATACGAGTACTACGTTGTAATTCTTTATGCAATCTTCTTCTGAACCAAGGTTCAATTTTTCAATTTTTTTTTTGGTTTCAGAACCCTTCTTGCCTTCAACAAGAAAGGTTTCTTGTTTTATTCACAAATCACCATCTACCTACTTATTATTTCTAGGTTCCTATAATTATCCATGATGAGAGTGAAGAGTCCAAAATGTGGAGTCAGATTCACAGTGAAAACACCAAGAAGCAATCCATTCCAGTGGTGAAAGCTTGGCAATTAAATGAAAGAAGGTGCTTTTGTGTCTATGTTTTGCCTGCTTCCCATTTGCAATTTATACTCATCTCGAATTTCAAGATTAAGTTTAAGAACTAGAAACATTTTTTCCTTTTTTGCAGGTATGGGGAGTTACAAGGTTTTAATAAACAGGAGACAGCTGAAAGATATGGAAAAGAGCAAGTTCATGAATGGCGTAGAAGTTACCGTACGTGTCCTCCCAATGGTGAAAGCTTGGAAATGACATCACAAAGAGCTGTTGCTTATTTCATAGAGCATGTAAGCATCATTGAATTCATCCCTTCTAGCGAGTGGTTTTGGGAGATGACATCTTATTTATGTAGACCATAAAAAGTCTAGAACCATCACTGGAATGTTCCTATAGGTGAGTTTATTAGGTTTGAAGTGTCTTCTTGTAGTCGCCCAAAATCTGAGAAGGATTTCATTGCAGATTGAACCCCGGCTTTTGTCAGGAAAGCATGTAATGGTTGCTGCCCATGCAAATTCACTGAGGGCTATTATTATGCATATTGACAAATTAAGTTCTCAGAAGGTAACTAAGCACAATCTCTTTCAGGTACTTTTTAATGCTTGTTTTTTTAAATATAAGTTCAAGGTTTAGGGTTTCTGGAGTTGTAGTCACAACTTAGGAGCAGGGGCTGCTGCAGCATTTATGCAAAAAGTAACATTTTTTTTATACGATTTTGTATTTTAAGGGGCGGTCATTAGTATTGGAACACCTCGGATGAACCCTCTGGAGAGTACCAGTAGACAGAACTTTATAAAGCCCAACTAAGTCTACCCAAAATGTTGAAGAACAGTCCAATGCTACTTTTAACTCTCCAAAATGAATTCACTATAGCTCTCTGTATTTGCAATCCTTCTTCAAAATAGATGTATTTGCAATTGGAAAATTTCCCTTTTTCGTATATTCTCTGTGAAGCGATGGTTTCATTAGAATGAAGTTTTGTTTTGTGGCTTTTGTGTACACTCTGGTTGGTCTCTTGCCAACAGGGCTTAGGCTTTGGCGTTCAGGTGGCACATGGTTGGTATGAAGGAGGGTGCCAACTTAGTTGGGATGTTCGTATAGTACAACGGTGCCTTTGCTCCAAATCCTTTTGTTCTTTATAAGTGTACTCTATTGGTATCTTTAAAGTACAAAATCAATATGGTGAAGTTCTCTTTCGGAGCTCGCCCTTAGGAGCGTTTATCCTAATTTGAGTTTCGACTATGCCTTCCGATCAGGTTATTAACTTAGAACTGTCAAATGGGGTACCAATGCTCTACATCTGTAAAGAGGGAAAAATTCTCAGGAGGGGAAGTCCTCTTGGATCAACAGAGGCTGGCGTTTATGCTTATACCCAGGTATGAACTTCCTTCTCCATTTTCTTGTCCAACTTCTTGTGGTTCTATCTGTTAAAATAACAGTCAATTTTGTTGAAATCTTATGTTCGGAACATTGTCAAATTGCCTATGAATTTTCCAAAATGAAAAGAGAAATAGCAGCCGGAAGGCTCATTTGTTTAACTGAATTAGTAGTGATGGGATATAAAATTCTATAGACTGTGCGATCTCATTGGCCTAATATGAGAAGATCAAATATGCCATAACCTATGATATTCTACATGCCATCTTTTGTTTAATAGAAAATTCGATTGCTACTTAATTGGATTATAAAAATCTAACCCGGGTGCTGGATATGTAGTCTCCAAAGATGCACAGTTCAATCAGATGCTTGTATCTGGCCCAATAAACATGCCCCTTTTTTTTAATCGTCGATAAACATGCCCTTACAGAAGATATGTTAATTTTCATGTATCTTCTCTTTCTTCTAATTATTACCTATAGGTTTCGTTTGTCGTTATTTCTACGTAGTGAATAATATAGCAATCTTTCAAAAACCCAAAAAAAAAAAAATATATAGCATATGTGTGACTTCTGGCTTTTTTGCTTTTTGCAGGATTTGGCCCTCTACAGACAAAAATTAGATGAAAGCTCCCTTTGAAGAGTCCATATACGAGGTAAGCGTCATTGTTGCAATGTTTTCCTTTTCTTTTTCTTTGGATAGCAGTAATATCCTCGCTTGACTTTCGCGTGACAGCCTTCGTGATATTCAACGGTAATTTCATTTTAAGGTGGTTTAGCATAAGGGGACAAGGGGAAAAGAAGAACCAGAAAAAAGATGCAGATGTACTGAATGCAGATGTTGAGGAATCCTGGAGTTCCTATGTACAGGGGTGATGATCTTTACACAAGATTATCCCCTTTTCGTGAAGTTTTGGGTGTTACTGTCACTGCGTCATTTTTTAATTTTATTTTTAGTTAGTTCATGTGAAATTTTTTCAAGTAATCATTTGTTTTTATGTAAATAAATTAAAAAAGTAGGACCAAAGGCTCAAAGAAATTTGAAAGACGAAAAATATTTTTTTATAAATTTTAGTGTTTTTAGAATTGTCTTATCTTGATTTTTTAAATTTTTTTCCATATTTATATTTTTTTAAATTTCTCTTGTCTAACCAAATAGGGAAATAGAAAAAACAAATTGGTGAAAAAATAAGCAAAAAATCAAGTAATGTTCCTTGTCTGTAATAAATTATAGTTTAGTTCAACTTCAGTCATTTTGGTACACAGTAGCAACACCAATGAATGGTTTGCAAAACAGCCTTCATATGACCTGGATTCCTGCTTGGAGGGAAATGAGAGCTAGCAGCACACTACTTCTATTGTGCACTAAAACAACGTTGCTTTGGCGGAAAATAATACTGTAAGATTGTCCAAACAATATTTTGTATATTAAAACGACATCGTTTTGACATATAACAGGCCCCTAAGTCTTTTTTTTTGTCAGTTGTAGAGCTTTATGTATTTGGTGGGCATAGGAGCATTGTGTTACCACTTTACATTATTCCCTTGTGCCATAAGGTTCTATAAATGTTCATACGATTGATCATAATCCATTAAAACTTGGGTAATTTACATTAAAAAAAATCAGTTATTACTCAGTTTTACTCAACTCTCTCCATCTTCAATTATCCAATATCCTTTGTGATGTTTTCAAATGTAACAAAGCACTAACAACTTTAGCAGATTGTATTTTTTATGGAAATGTCCCCAAGGCCCTAAATTGCAAACTTCAGGTCGCACATAAATAGAAGAAACACAAACAAACATCTCCTCGTTTGTCTCTTCACATTGCTATGATGTCTAATGTGATCTAATGACGTAGAAGACCAGATGATCGTAAAAATCGATAGGAACACAACCATAACCATGTTATTGGGTTTTCATTTTTTGATTTTTTTGAAAGCTAGGTTTCGCAAACTTGTAAATGAATGATCGTACAAAAAGTAGGGGTTCTCCATTTTGGGTTTTGCCATTTATACTGAAAGTAAGGAGTTTTTTTTATTGTGTGGTCTCCTAGGCTGTATTAAACTATTACTCAGTGGTTGGTCACTTATTATTTAAATAGTTGAAGGGGCCCCTGTGTTTTTTTCTTTTTATTGTTGACATGTGTCATGGCTATAATGTTTATTTTTTATTTCTTATGTCTGTATTTCGTATGGCAGATATCATGATTGAGGGCAGAGTTGTATTTGAGATAGACTATGGGATAAGTTCGCATGTACCACAGAAGAAGTACGTAGATAGTGAACTAGTTCTAGTCGATCTTGATTTAATGTCCTACTTTAGGTTGTTAGAATTGTTGAGGAGATGGGATTTCCTAAAAGCTCAATCATATACCATAAACTTCCCAATTGTTATATGGAGTTTGGTTTATTGACTTTGTCAGGGGGATATTGATGTAATAAACATGTTCAATCATAATAGGGGTAAGCCTACAATTGAATTTTATGTTGACTCTAGTAGAGCCCATGGTAAGGATTCTGAAAGTAATACATGTGTTAACTCTAACAGTGATTCTAAAATGATTATGAAGATCATGAGGGTGAGAGTGAATCTAGTGTCTTTGAGTTATCGAGTGATGAGGAGAAATATGTTGATGAAGAGGTGGAAGTTCCTATTTAAAACAATGGTGAACAGAGTATTTCTAAGACTTTTGTTGATGGAGAGTCTGACAAATATGATAATGACTCTAAGAAGGAACTCAGATGGTGAGAAAGAAGTAGAATACCCCCAATTTGATAAGGCAAAGGATATGATCAATCCTCAATTGAAAAAAAGAAACGAAGAAAAGGGTATGATGTTTAAGAATGTTTATGAGTTTAGAGACTTGGTGAGAAAGTACCATATCAAAGATGGTTGTGACTATCGTCATGTTAAAAATGCCAAAGGATAACAATTGTGTGAAAACAAGAGTGGATTTAGAGTTCATTGAATCATACTATCAGGGAAGTACTGCATTGCATATCAATATAAATATAATGGAATCATGGCTTAAATAGCAAGGAGTCTTAACCAACACAAATCTTAGTTAACACTCCCTCTAAAATCCTGTCTAAACGGCCTGCTGGTATATGGCATAACATGTACTTGAATTTAATCGGGGCGATGTTTCAAACATCCCTCTTAACCCAAGGAAACAGTGGAGAGTGGAAATTCTGTTGATTGGAAAACAAATTATGTCCCCTCTTAACTCACAAATCAAATCAGTTTTTGCAACTTACAAATAGCTCTACGGCCACGAATTCTCCAAGAGTTCCTCAAGTCCAACAAATGCGGGAAATTTGGATTTGAAATGCGTAATCAGGACTATTCAATTCCCCTAAAGGTTTTTTTCATGAATCAGTTGTGACGAGCATTGCAGAGTGGTGGCAATGGCAGTAGAAATTCCGAGTCAAGTGATAATTAGTAGGGTGGATATTGATGTTATGGAAATAGGGTAAATTTGTTTGCTGCCAAGACCTGTTCGGTCTCTGGGGATTTTTGTGAGGAGGGAATTCGAAGCCGCTGGTGGTCGGAATTACAGAAGTGATGACAAGGGTTATGGGTTGGTGGGAGAATTTTTGTTGGGACTTCGTAGGCATTTTTATCTACTTTTTATGTTATGGGGCATCTTTGTGTAGATGCAACGTAATTAAACTACGAATTACTACATGTGAAATAAACCACAAATGCAATCACGAAAAAGGTACAATTAAAAAACAGGATTAAGAGAGAGAATAGAACAACGTACAAAAAAAGCAGATATTATTCGAAACTTAAGTCTGTCCATAAACCAAAGGGAAAAGTCTCCTTTTATAAGTGAAGGAAATACTTACAAAAGGCACAGCTAAAACAAAACTTAATTACTACAAGACAAATAATTTTTACAAGTATCTTTATTTACAGGACACTTAGTTTCAACACAAAACTTCCTACTTTGATTATATTTGAATTTTATAGCGCATACTACAGACAAACAACTATTTATAAACAATTCCTCATTGAAACAGTTATAACCAGTTCCTCATTGAAACAATTATGTTTTATTTGAATCGTGAATTTACGAGGATATGTGTGAAAGAAAAAGGAATGAGAAAAGAAACACAGCTAGGTTTTTGTATGAGGTATTGCATTTTCTCACTAATGCTCCGTTTGATAAACGGCATTAAAATCATGAGTTTCGTAAAGTGGTGAGATTAAAATAACATATGTAATACCAAGAAATTATTAATACTAAGTCTGAAATAACAACCATGTTTATTTAGGACTCGAAATTGGACTAGTAGTCCATGACAAGTGTTTTTTTGTAAAGAGAATGAGGCTAAAAATCATGCTCATCCTTCTGCTAGTATTTTCTTATGCTGATAATACAACTTCCACCTCACTTTGCATTTCACATTAGAGTAGCAAACTTCTATGCATGTATTCTTCTGACCCCAAATGAATATTCACAAGTGCACGTGACCGCACGTGACCCTGCTATGTAGCGAAATGATGTCATTTTGACAAAAACATACTACTCAAACCCTGCTCCAATTTCCCAAATAGTATTTGTGCATCAAAATGCGTGCAAATAGTAATTTGTACTAAAACGACATTATTTTGACACACCACACGCCTAGCCCCCAAGTCTGCTTAGAACACCCAGAAACGAAAACACATAGGCAGAAGAACATAGTAAATTGCCTACTCCACAAACAGTGGATTTGTATTTTGAAAGGTTTAGAATCTATCAACCGTACCTCAATGTATTCACGCAAACTTCGCAGATAATCAAATCTCTGTGTTGCATTACAAGGCCAGAATAGAGAAATATATATAGGCAAGGAAAGGCTACTATTTTGGATGGAATTAGAGGAGAATTCCGTAATAGAGAATCTTTATTTCTGAACAAATTATCTGCAAAGCCCTAAGTTTAGATTCGATTGCTTGGTCAATTTGAGCCGAAAACATGAAATCCATGTGCTGGAATTTAACATGTCGTAACACTATCAGGAAAAAACACTGAATCCAACTAGTTGATTTCAAAATGACGGGCGAATCATTACACCTTAGAACACCATTTTGTATACAACAAAAAAATTGCTTCCAAATTCCACAGTAATATTCTTCTGGCCCTATTTTCCACCGACACCCCCATCTACAGCATAGGGGGACGATTGGACAAGGAAATTCTGAATAACATCCTTTCACCAATTATCTTCCCTATCTTCATCTCTTATGTTGTTGATCATATTATTGTAAATGTATATTTTGTGCAGGATATTTTATCCTCTTTTTCGTGGACATAGTAGCAATTAGAATCCAACATACTGGGTGTACTGAGAGTAAGCTTCTGCAGTTGACTGCATGCCAATCGGAGCCCGTGTAACCTCGTCAGGAAGATCAAAGGCGTCTACTAGTTCCTTTGCGATATTCCTTACTTGGAAACAGAGGTACTCTGTCAACTTGTGAATTGCCTGCAAAGTAGTAAATGCATTTACAAATTTTGGCTTCAACTAAAGAACCAATGAATCACAAAAACTTCATTTCAGTTATTCTAACAATGTCCCACAACTGAAGGACATGCCGGGATACGTCTGAGACTAAGTTGCAATTGATAGGTGGTGAATTTAGTGAGATCTGAGTCGCTCTACTTTGTCTTATTAGTATGCCAGTGACTTGGTCTGTTCAAATTCCCAATCAGTTTTTCTTTCTTTCTTTTTTTTTCTAATTGTGAGTTAGTGTTACTTCCTATTGTTTGGTAAGCAGTATTACCTTCATAAACAAAAATAATAAAATTTATACTGCATATTTTGAATGCACCTTGATATCTTTGTCTTATTTTTTTGAAAAAATCATCATGTCTCCTGTTGATGTCACGATTTGTCATCAAAAACCAATCTAGATATACTGACAAAACATAATCTATAGAAAACATTTGTTCTTATCTACTAAATATCTCCCAATTTATATCAACCCTCAAGTTATAAACAACATGAGATATTGGCTTTCCACTTGTTTGGCTGTTTATTTACAAAAAAATCATCAAGATAGTTATCTAATATGATTCCATAATGTTCAAGTACCTTAGCTTTGTTGGGGGCCACATAATCCACATTGCGATAAGTTCCTATGTCATTCCAGATTCGGTCCAGTGCATAAAGATCGCATACCAGTTTCAGAGCAGCTCGAGTACTTGGATCAGGGCAGCTGCAGCAAAATGTAGGTAGATCTATCTTAAACTTAATAAAAAAAGACCCAATATATATTTCTGAGGCTAAAATCAGGAATTACCTCTGTACAGAATCAATGAATTTAGCGAGGATAACCGATTCAATGTGCGACTCCGCAAGTGTCAGAAGATGATTTAAACATCTATTCCAAGCACCGAAGCTCCCTAGATTCTTAGTGTGCTTTCGAAGTCGCACAGCAACACCATGAAGCAATCTAGATGTACGATACTGCACCAAGAAAGGTCAAGTATAAGTAGTGCCTGCCAGATGTATGCAGGGGCAGCTCTAGCATAAAGCAACTAAGGCTTTTGCTTTAGTCTGCCATTTTGGAAGACCCCAATATTATAGAGGAATGGTGAGAACCCCACGTAAGATACTGTCAATTTATGTTGATAAAGGCCCCACCAATAAGGAAACAAGGCCCAAAAATAGCAAAGTTCTTTCTCAAAAACCAAAAGGAAACTCAGCATATTCACTATATAAATTCAAATTAAAAAATGCTTTTGTGTTAAGTTGTTTCTTCCTGAAATTAGAATGGATATATCCAACTTAAGATTGACAATGTCAGAAGAAAGATTAAATGTATTAGCTATACTATCAACTGGAAAGGATTTGTTAGCAAAACTTGAGAACAATGTGTTAATTAACTGTTTTGTATCTCTAGAATCTAGAAAGTCTAGTTTTAAGTAAGATCCAAAAACATCTTAACAAATTTGAAAACTCCCATTTTGAATTGTCTCTTTAGGCCTCAAATCGTCTTGACCCTCCCCTGGAGTCTGGAAAGCGTCTAACTGGAACTTAGGATCTCGCAAATGGTCTTCACTTTCCCAACGAGCTGTTACTGGGTTTGGCTGCGAGAGATAAGAGTTCATGGATTCTCTCAGATAGTTCCATGTAACAGCAAGTGTCCCACCTTGGAACTTCTGCTGGTATTGCTTCAAGAGGTCTCCTGCCACCTGATCACAATCAACAATTGAAATTTCAGTTCTAGCTTACACATAGGAAACAAGCGACAGCAACTATAGAAATGAAGTCGAAGTTCAGTATCTATGTTACACAACTCAGGTACAGGTGGTTGATAAATGATAAGGGAGTGGTGTCAGATTCATATAATTCTCATGTCAAGGACAGGAGGACACCACAAACTATTTGTTTTTTCCAACTATATTTCCTTTATTTTCTAAAGTAAGTCGGGTTTAAAAGGTGTCATAGGCAATTTCATGCCTTACTCGAGGGTTTTATGCGTACTTCTACAACAAAACTGTATGTTAAGCATCCTTTCTAGGAGAAAATCAAACTTAAAATGTCACCTAGATATCTGATATACTTTACCCAAGTGTCGAGTTTTGAATCGAAGAGTCCATCGACCATAGGTTGAGACATCCAATTATAAATCTCCTCAGTTAGTTGCAAACAAACTTTAACAGCCTAAGGATGGCAAGGAGCAGTACCTGAACCACTGAAGGTACAGAGACTATATCGAAGAAAAATTTGTAGGATTGACGTTACCCTGGTAATTCCAATTTTGACTATAAAAATAATGCATCAGCAGATTTATGGTGAAGTTTTAATGCCATATCGCTTCATCAATGCTTAAGTCAGACCTAACTCAGCTTCCAAAAAGTTCTAAACTTGTTGGTCTCGAGAGGGGAGGGTCTACACTAGTGAATAGTAAAACAACCCCACCAGGTAGCCATTTGTACCTACAACCCAACACCTCTTAAATGTTGTGGGTATTTGGAAGTCCTCCTCCACTAGACACCTCCGGAGGAGCTTCCACCC
>JABCMJ010003797.1:0-14592 GCA_014822125.1 Arbutus unedo
TAAAATCTGATATTGGCGACGAAACAATTCCTCGCTGAATATATTCTATTGGCGACAAAATATTTTGTCGCCGAAGAACATATTAGGTAAGGAAAATTATTTTTCGTCGCTAAGAGTTTTTTACGTGAAAGTATAGGCAACAAAAATTTACGATGAAAAATTTTGTCGCATAATGAGTTAGAGATGAAAAATGTAGTTTTTACAACAAAATTATTTCGTTATTACAAACCAATTTTGTTGTAATGAATTATAATTCATACCATTACAGAATTAAAATTGTATTTTTTCTCATATCTCATAATTATATTTCGAACTCCATGTTATAAAATATTTATTTATCTCCCTATGTTAAGATTATAGATACTCGTTGATTAAAATAAATTATTAACAATTTATTTAATCAACATCTATAAAATTTCTTGAAATCTTCCAGTTAACTTATTTGTTATGTCGGATATTAATATCTACCTGCAGGATTTGATATAATTGAAACTTATAAGTTTTATCAAGAGAATATCATCAATCTTTATAAAGGGACGTGAATTTCATTGATAACTAATAGTTATTATACACTTACTATTGTGACCATACTTATTGATACTATTGGCCCACAAGATCTCACTCTATAATAAATCAAAGTCAAGAACATTAAATGCACATATTTATTAATTATCTTTGGGTTAAGAACACAAGCATTTATAATAACTATGAGGTGCAAATTGTATTATAATATCAGTATAAATACAATTACCTTAAAGTGGTCTTACTCAATATACACAAAATGTACTAACACATTGAGTTGAAACTATACCATTTTATATAGTCAAGACAGACTTACTAAAATACTGTGTTACAGTTCTACGACTGGTGTGTCCAATTTCAACTAAGATTGTGAACCAAAGACTTATATTTTATAAGAACTGATAATCTGATCTTTTGTGTATAAGTCAAACTCTAGACACCCGATTGTCTATTATGTGGAATAAGGACACCTATGCACAATATGAGATGATATAATGCAAATATTGCCTATAAAAATTCTCATTAAGAAAAGGAATAAATGTTTAATAAATAATTCAAGCAAATGTTAATCCATTACATAAAGTCATGGTTTTTAATATAAAATCCTAACATTAACTGGGAGGACATCACTTTTGATGAATACACGGAATATGAAGACAAGGCAGTCAAATCTTCAATCAAAGGGGCCAGACCATCAAGTTGGTAAGGATTCCTTGGCATCATTGGAACCTGGATGAATCGACCTTGGAGCGAGAAGACATGATACGATCTAATCATCTCCAACTTTTTTATTCGAAACATTCTGTGAATTTTGCGAATGAAATTCTTTAAGGTGATGGGTTGTAATAACTCGAGATTTTGGCGATTTAAAACATTATGAGTATCTGATAATAATTGATTTGTGTTTCATAGTTTAATTGTTAATTAAATCAATGTTAGTTTAATTCATCCAATTGAGTGGTGAGGATCGCGAGTGCATGTGTGATGGTGTAGAGCGAGGAGTACAGAAGTGTTACCTAATTCATTTGACTTTCACCATACATTACTTGTAGTCGTACGATCATCCTTCCATGGGTGGTTCATGGTTGTATGGATTTACTCATACCATGAATCTCCATATTCATTTTCCCCCACAAACCAGGTTCAACCCTTAACTCCCTTACCATGATGGTGCTCATACTCACCCTTCCGCTATATAAACCAGCCACTCTTCCTTTTCAAGTATTAAAATCCAGTTCTAAGATAAAAACTAGAGAGAGAGATCTGTCGTAAAAAAGAATGAAGAGAATGAAGGCCATTCGAATCTAAGACGCTTCCAAACCCACATTCGAGGTACGGTATATCAACTAACCCTTCACTGTATTATTTCTATGCTAGTTACCTTATTCAGATCTTTAATTCGTTCATTCATCCAATGTTGTCTATCATGAACACAAAAGAATTAGCGGTCGAGCAATCGACCAATTAGGGTGATTAATCGACTGGCTTAGGGGCGTTCAACCGGTTATCACTCTAGATGACCATTAGGGTTGACAGGCCCCATTTTGGAGTAGGTTGTCAAAACATGAAGCATGATCCTATACTTGTTCACTACACACATGCCTATAGATGTATCGTTAATATGTCCATAAATTGATCTCCGTAGGATTCTGTGAGAGCAGACAACTTCGTTCGAGATGGTGCCATGGCAATATAGATTATTGCCAATGGTTACTATGATGTCATCATTATTCAATTTGTTGTCTTTATATTGCCCAATTAACATGATGTTCTATTGTTATGCTGCCATTGGAGGTTCATCGTAGTATCATGACGTTACAGACATTGGGTTTGTGGGATGACACTTGGTTTACAATGGTGGAGAGATGATCGAGTCATTGTTGTAATGAAGTTCACTCGTAGGGACAAGTAAGTTTAATGGTTTAATAATCAGTTTGGATGACCCCGACTATAGCGATTTAGTTAGATGGGGTCAACCCGTTTACAATAATGGCCCCAACGAGAAGGAGTTGAGAAATAGTTACGGGTGACTTCAGGATCGCTTGTGCCTAGTGAGGTGCAAGTTGGGTAAAGGATCTCATGGGCGATAATCTGTGTTCTCAACGGTCTTGAACTGGATCGAAGAGTAGTTAAGATTCATTTGGCCGAATCTGATACACCTTGTTTGTTTAGACCTTAGGTAAGGTGAGATTAAAATTGACTCAAGTAGATGATTGAAAATCACTTCCTTGTAAAGTAAACAATGAAACTAATCATGATTTGAATGTCATAATTCATCCCATGACACCGGCGCTTATCTTGCTTTATTAGCTCAAAAAAATATTCCCAAAAATTTTGGTTCATCCATCACTGTATATATATGAAACTAATCAGATTGCATGCCATGATACGTTATAACCGAGTGGTGGAGAAGTAATTTCAATCCAAAAAGAATAAAGATAAAAGCTCTTTTTGTCTAAATAATGCAGACAAAACAAAATCATCAATCATTCTATATTTATGTTCTCTCGCTTGATCAATATTACACGTGTATATAGGAAACGAATTAGATTACCGTTATACGTAAAGATCTAAAAATCAATCATATCCACAATTTCAATCCCAAAAGAAGGAAGATAAGATCAGCACTTAATTTCTCTCTACTAAATGTAGAGAAAAAACAAAAAGAAAACTCACAAATATATCAATTGGACAGTTACACATTTGTACTCGATACATACACGTTTAATTACCTATGTATACAGTTGCTTCAATAAAATATCTTTATATACGAAAATATTAAATCCATTATAAGTGGTGTGAAAGGGTCAATTAAAAACGATCTTTCGATAATTGTGGAAATTTTTGTATCTTACCTTAATCTGTTTCTCTCTCTAACTCTAACCAATCCTCCGAATTTCTCTCTCTAGATGGACAACCACTCTGCTTTTTCTATATAAATCGCTTCAATTCTCCTCTTTTACTCTCCTTTACTCTCTCTCTCTCTCTCTCTCTCTCTCTCTCTCTCTAGTTGTAAATACATAAATATTCAAATACACTGTCATCATGACTGTGAATAATGGGCTGATCGTGAGCTTCGGCGAGATGCTGATCGACTTCGTGCCGACGGTGTCGGGCGTGTCGCTGGCGGAGGCACCGGGATTCCTGAACGCTCCGGGAGGGGCACCGGCTAACGTGGCGATCGCCGTCTCGAGACTCGGCGGGAAGGCAGCGTTCGTAGGGAAGCTCGGCGACGACGAGTTTGGGCACATGCTGGCCGGGATCTTGAAGCAGAATGGCGTTTCTGGCGACGGAATCCTGTTCGACCAAGGCGCCAGGACGGCGCTGGCGTTCGTGACGCTACGTGCCGACGGGGAGCGTGAGTTCATGTTTTACCGGAATCCTAGCGCCGACATGCTATTGACCGCCGACGAACTCAATCTGGAGCTTATCAGATCTGTACGTCACCTCTCTCTCTCTCTCACACTTTGTTTTCTCTCTCTAGAAATGCGGATCTTTCCCTCCACAAGTCAATTGCAAATTTCACGACAAGTGATTGAGTAATCAGCAGTTTTGGATAGCGGCTCAATTTGGCCTGATTTTATTGGATAATTTTTTTATAATATTTTAAATTATTAATTTGTTTTGATGAAATTTTAAATTTTTTAAAAATAATATACGAAATTTAAAAAAAATTAAAAACTAATTACTGATTAAAGTTAGAAATTAAAAAAACAAAAAAAATTAAAGTTGAAAATTTAAATTATTGATTCGTGTACATTTTTTAATTTTTGATATAATTATATAATTTTTAATAAACATCCCGTCACCCTAATATTCAACACCTTTAATGAACATATATTTTTATTTTTCTAAAATCAGTAATGAAACCCCACTAACACATATATGTTTATAACATTAAAAGTGGTGCCTCAAAAATCACTCGGTCTGGCTCTTTATTTCTTACCCATTTGAAATCTATGCGCGTCAGCAACAAGTAATGATATTTGTAGGGCCTGCATTGTACACTCATTACACATGGTTTAAATTCAGAAAATGGGAGGGAGAGAGAAAAATTTTAAGGTAATTTTCTTATTTGATTACATTTTGAAAGCAAAAAGAAGGATGATACAGAGAGAAGAAGATTGCAATTATTTTAAGCACATTACTTCATCTTTAAAATTATTTATTGCAGTATCATATTGTATTAAAAACACTAACTATAAAATAATTTTATTTTTCCTACATTTCTTAACAAATTTAAAATTCAAAAGGCAAAAATTTAGTGTAATTGAATTTGGACAGCCCTAAACCTCTTTTGACAACCCATTATTGGCCACGAATCATGACCCGCCATCGAAAGTTTTGCAGCTTTAGATTGACCCGATCCATAAATTATCAATAATTGGATTTTAAATTAATTAGTAATTTAGGAGATGGGTACATAGTCCAGTTTTGACAATTTTTTTTTTTTGTGTTTTTTACTTTTGGTAGTTTTCAAGTTTAAAATTTTATAACATTTTAGTTATGTAAACTCTAGATTAAAGAAATTGAAAATAGAAAACAACAGGTCATGATTGAATAAATCCCGACAAGTAAATAAAGTTAATTTAAATTTGTGAGCGACGAGATCATAATAAATAAATTAGGATTTGACTTCGTGAGTAGAAAAAATCAATTACTAATAAGATAATCATTTTATTTAATGCTTAAAGAGTATGCTTGTTCTAAGATTAACCATAATATCAAAAAAAGGTTTACATATTTTAGGGTTAATCATAATTAACATAAAACAAAAATAATATAGCAATCTATTAGATTAAAACTCAATTTTATTTCAAATCTTCAAAATCATTTAAGAATAGTTTTAAACAGAATCTATAAAAACTTTCACTCTTGGTTTTTTATTTTAGTAGTTTGAGACTTTGAAAAACGAAAAAACAAAAAAAAACAGAACACAAGGGTATAGACGAATTTAAAATTTATAGGCACTGAGATAATTTTTATAACATATAATAATTTTATAGAAGAAGACATAATATTTATGAAAAAACATATAATACATCGTATAACAAATTTATCAAAATATAAAAAACATATACATATCCTATGAGATGTTCCCAAGTTAGTTGGATAAGCAACACTATACATCGGCCCCTGCATGAAATAGACGGAAGTGGGTTGGTTTAGGTTGTGAATTAAAATTGGATAAGTGGTGCCACTCCCTCCAATATTGGCCTACTCATATACGTTATCTTGAAAATAAGACGGGAAACAATTGGATTACAAGAAAAAGAAAAGGGGCTATATGCTAACGCAACGAGGAGTGTTATAGGTGCTGTGTATTTTTCCACGCGCTGCTTGGGTGGACTATTAACAGGTATTACTAGACCGGTCTCATTACCAAAAATATTATAAACACATTATTTTTGCATATTATTTTTACATATTATTTAAAATTATATCATTTTGTGTTGAAAAAAAATCATATTTATTTTTTACCCATATTACTCAAAATATATTTAGATCTTACTCAACGCAAAACGACGTAATTTTAAGTAATGTGCAAAAATGATGTGTTCAAGTGATGTGTGTAGCACTCTTGGCCTCATTACCCCCTGGTGCATTACCTCACATTCCACGTGGTCAACACCAATTCATGGCAAAGTTATCATTCTCGTACCGGTTAGCGTATTGATATTATTACTAGTACAGTACATACTAGTACCGACGTACTGTTTCAGATTTATCGCTAAAATTAATATACATATTTCAAATAATATTTTTAACAAAAAATCATGCTAAACATATAAAATAAAGTATCACAATATAAAAATAAATCACCAAACATAAAAAATTATGATTTTTAGCCTCAATTTGTATCTAATTATCCAAAAAAACATTAATTGAATTTTTTTTTTTATATACAGACTAGTACAGTATGGTACGGTACCAGCCAGTATTGACCGGAACAATCCGGAACAAGCCAGAACATTGATCGGAATGGTACTCTGGTGGTTCGGTATCGTTACGACACCGGTATGAGACGGGATTAATAACTTTGATTCATGGCATTTTTCTTGATCTAAAACTCTCGAATTTCTCCAATTATCTATACTTCTCGAATTTAGATCAAAAGAGTATTTTTGAATTTAAAATCAAGAATCATAGATTATTTGAGAAAATAGTCTTACTATCATTGATTTTGAATTTAGAGACACTTTTTTTTTTAGAAAATTGATTTTCACACTTTTTAATTTTAAATAAAAAAAGATAAAAAACAAAAAGTGTAATCAGTATTCAATCAATATCTTCATAGGTATCTTATATATTATACAAAGAAATGGGGGAGTCTCAATGAACTGTTCGAATATTATTTGGTTAATATTTAATACGCATTGTGCACAACAAAACATTAAAATAACAATATACGTCATACAAGAAGTGAAATTCCTTATGTAAAATTTGAGAAAAAATTCCTTCTCGTGGGCGGTTGTTAGAATAATAAGTTATCACGAATGAGGCAATACTGCACATATGTCATATGTGGTGTAAATTATTATACTACTTTTACACATTTGTCTCTCCACTCGTAATTGGTCCCAATATTCCTAACTCCACTAATAATTGACAAATGCTAACCATTCCCATCTCCGAATCAATAGTATAACTCTTATGTTTTTGGTGAATGCTTCAATTTATGGTAGATCTTACCTTGCGTTTGCTCTATATATGTACAAAAAATTAATTTTCTCGTACCAGCAAATCGAAATAATAAATGATGAAGAACACCCATTTTGAATTGTTTGTGAAGAATAGGTTCCAGTAAAAACTAAAATACTTGATATATAGACAAATTTATTTGCGGATAGGTTACTTACACATTTATTTTTGTACCTATACCTATACGTATACCTACTAGATTGGTATCTGCTCATTAAAATCGTGGTAGTGATTGTGACCTGATGAGTTGTGCGCCTAATCATTTGAGCTGCCTAACACCCAAGTGGGTTCACTTTTCTTTTGACCGGTTGTGTTGCGAACAACTTTATACACCTACCCATCGAATGGTGATCACCAATTTTGACCAACTGTTAGCAAAAACACAAAAAAACAAGCAAGAACAGTAAAAACATATAGGACTTTTTTTCTCAGCAAAAGATTTATTGTACAATTAAAATCGATAAGAGCACATCAATTACCGAAGCGTATACGATTATTCAAAAAAAAAAATTGCATTATTACACTTACCTCCTTTGGGTAGTTAATAAATATAATCATCGCGTAAAGAGCGGTTAATAATATACACATAATGCCAAACAAATACGAATATTAATATACATTTTACGAATATGTTCACGGATATCGATATATTTTTTATACATTATCTATCACCTAATGGATGGTGGTTTGTATTTTTCATAAATAATTGGATGGTTTAGTTAAATATGACGAGTAAGTTGGTTGTATGATGTTTATTGAGGTTTGTTTTATTATGTATTTGTGTTAATACAGGCCAGTGTTTTCCACTATGGTTCAATAAGCTTGATCGTGGAGCCCTGTAGATCGGCTCACTTAAAGGCGATGGAGGTGGCTAAGGAAGCCGGCGCCTTGCTCTCTTACGATCCCAACCTGAGGCTACCCCTGTGGCCTTCAGCAGAGGAGGCTCGGAAGCAGATCATGAGCATTTGGGACAAGGCAGAGGTGATCAAGGTCAGCGACAATGAGCTTGAGTTCCTCACTGGGAGTGATAAGATTGACGATAAATCTGCTTTGTCCCTTTGGCATGACAATTTGAAGCTCCTTCTGGTCACTCTTGGTGAAAAGGGTTGCAGATACTATACTAAGGTAACTCAGCAACACCTCTTTTCTTAATGGACATAACTTCAGTCGCCAAATTGTGGTTCTATTTCGGATCCATTTCAATGATTGAAACTGATTGTTTTGTAGAGTTCATCGAGAACAACAATCATGTTAAAAATTATATTATCCAGTACTAACTAATACGTTATCAGACTGTATTTATTTTTTACATAATTGATATATCGACGACCGTTGCAGAAAAAATGTTATAATAATTGAAGTAGACTTGGAATCAACTCAAAAAGTGATGATTGTACGGTGTCTTTTTCAAAAGAGGACTGCAAAAAAGCGTCATTAATTTTTATCCTTTAGCTGGAACAGTTTCTAAAGTTGCTTAAATTATTTATGGTCTATCAAATTGTATCCAATCAATGTTATTTTTGAGGTGGACCCTCTAATTAATTTGAAGGATCACATAAGATCTAGTTTGCATAAAAAAAAATAGTTGAAGTTTACTTGTAAAGCTTACACTCTCTCCACTTCCAGCTAAACCCCACTACATTTGACAGGGATTATGGTGCTTTATTTGCTTTTTATATACCCATTTAAAAGAAGTATCATTTCTCGATATCTATCTTTGTAAAAAAATATTTTATTTGTTTCAAAACCTTAGCATGATGAAGGTGGCTGTCAACACTATTGCAAAACCATAATCTTTTACTCTATTATTTTTTTAGAGTACGTTGTCAAAAAGAATAGTGTGTCAGGAATAGTTCCGGAGCTTTTAAGTCACCTTAATTAAATATTATTGAGTGTTTCTCATACACCCTCAAGTAATGCTCTAAACCCTTTATAATATACATTAATGTGAAGCTAGTACTAATTAAGTATATCAACGTCACATAAACGTGCGACCATAAAATTTGTTAACACTAACTGTCGGTGCCCCAAGACTACTTAATAGTCAGTTCACCTTTTATGGGTCATTTCCTTTGAATCTACAAAGTCGCCAACGTTATCTATTGATTTTTATCAACCTATTGGCTTGCAATGATATTAATTATTCTTAGTGCCTTTTGTTTTACTCAACGGGGAACTGCCAGACCTAACATTAATGAAATAATGGATCTATCAGGAAAATTAGCTTCTAGAAATTTCCTAATGAATAAATTCAATGAAACACTCAGCTTTTGTAGCGCTCCATGGACAGGAAATAGTTATGATTGAGTTTGTTTTCAATATGTTTTGAGTGTTTGGCATAACTGAATTTTCTTTTTGATTGCAACATAGAATTTTCGCGGTACTGTGGATGGATTCCATGTCAAAGCAGTGGATACAACCGGTGCCGGTGATTCATTTGTTGGGGCTCTCTTAACCAAGATCGTTCAAGACCGATCGGTTCTTGAAGTACGTACCCTGTCATGTTTTGTTTTTGTGATTGTTTTCTTGCTTTAGACGAATTTTGGGGGAGAGAAGCGAAAAGAAAGGGGAAAAAAATAGGTGAAATTTTGGAAGGTGTGAACACTTTAAGCCTTTTTTTCTTTTGTGCCTCCTTCAGCAAATCAACTATCCAAACAGGACCTTGCAGTCAAACATTTATAAACACATGTATTGAGATGTGAACTAATTTTGCAGGATGAAGTAAAGTTGAAAGGAGTGCTTAAATTTGCAAATGCATGTGGAGCCATCACCACCACCAAGAAAGGAGCCATTCCCGCTCTCCCTACTGAACCTGATGTCCTCCACCTTGTCAAAGGGGAATAAAAGAGTAAATATTTCCCCCCCCCCCTCTTTTCTTTTTGGAACTTCTGCTATTTCCTTTTCTAGGAGTACCTTCCAATTGGGTTGAAGTAGGTTAGTTTTTTCTCAATTTTTCATTGCTTTCTTTTTTGCCTTATGCTTGTAATAAGCCAAGAATTTAACTGGTGTGTTATTTAAAGTTTCTTCTTGTTTTCCAGTTGTTGCGCTCTCTCTCTCTCTCTCTTTCACACACACACACGCACGCTCACATGCGCACACACACCATCTATTCTAATATGAAACATGAGAACTCTTTTCGTGTAAATAAAAAATTACGTTTTGCCAAAAAAGTACTTTTGAAGATTACCCGACAAAATATTAGGTTTACCAATTACTATTGTATTATAAACTACTGTTAGGGAAAATTGGTAAAATTATTTGGCTTAACTATCTCACTCTCATATCTCATTTTCAGATTTTATTCTTACACATTACTCTCATATTTCACTCACACATTTCACATATTTGACCACACACATGCACACGTAGAATGTGTGCTCAACCTCTAATTATATTGATTAAGGGAGGCACGGATGGGGGATTTGAGTAAAGATAAACCAGGTTTACCTTACCCTTATCTTTACGTAGAATTTGGATGGCAAATTTTTTAAAATGGATTGGTGATATGGTTAAAGAGTAATATCGTAGGTGGATGATTTTTTTCAACCCAATGGAAATAATTAGTATCTCAATTATCAGTAGAAATAATGTTCTCTTCCTCCCTTAAAATTTGTGTTCTACAAGACAGTAAATTATTAATGAACACTCTGTCACTGTGTCGGAAAAACAATCGAATGATTAAGTCAGAACAATAATCACTAGAATTTTTCTAATCAATAGCTAAAACGCTGTATTGGTATGTACCTTTCACCAAGGACTTGCATCTTTATTTATAGACTATGTGACTTGATCTTTCCTATTCTTTTAGGACACTAATTCCTCATTGAAAATGAAATAGCACTATCTTCTATTTGGCCATCAATGAGTTAAAATTGGCATGGACTATCTATAGAGTTTTATTCAATCTCAAATCTATCATTCTAAGTTGGATAGGTTTAGGACTCCTCATCCATATCTGATTAAAACTTTATCCCGAGATATTCGGAGTTTTGTTTCATCCACAACTCAAAAATGTTAACCGCATTCCTCAGGTTGGCAACCCTCTAAGCCACCATTCTCCTGTCGGCAAACAAGTGAACCGCCTTTCTTAGGTTGACTACTATTTTTTTGAGATCGACAATATGCGCGTGCATGAGAGCATCTCGGTGCCGAACCAAACTAATCATTTAAAGAAAAACTCAATAATTCTTATTTAAGTTTTACCTCCTTCAATTGTCCCACAGGTTTGTCTGTTCCTTGCCGAGCTGACAGAGCCCAAAACTACAAAATGACCTTGGGTTCATAAACATTAGTACCAAGAACTCAGTTCTTTGGAACCCAAAACTCTTTCCCAAAGTATAAATTTTTCTTCAAATGACATGAATGAGAAATATGTCATATTCTTCTACAATAGTGACAAGTAAGATGACTGCTACTAGATGAATGTGGTTCAAAAAAAAATTCTAAGTCTTTTGTTGATTATTTGGATTATAGCCTATCCCGGATTTGTGAAAAGAGCATTGGTGTTTACCAAATAAAACATCTAAATCATCTTTTCCTTTTGAAAGTTTAGTAGGCGAATTTTTTAAAACATCAACTTGTTCTTCCAAATAATCAATTTATAAGTTATTAAAAATCTTTTTCAAATTTTCATTTTCTTCTTCCTAAGTATTTTTTTTTTCAATTAAAATATTTATTTCTTTTGAAAGATCTTTTGCAAGTTTCATAAGAAGAGAGCTTTTATCACTAACTTTTTGAAAATCCTTTTGCAATTTATCCAATGCATCTTGTAATGAGATTAAATCATGAAATGCATCTTCTTCTTCTCTTGCCATTAGGCAAAGATTGACGATGTCATGGATGTCTTTCTCTCACTATCATCACTATTGTCCTATGCAACCATCATTGATTTCTTCTTTGCTCTCTTTGAGAATTTCTTGGCTTGGGGCAGTCGAATTTGATGTGATCCGGTTTCTTGCACTCATAGAAAATTATATGAACTTTCTTGCTACTCTCTTCATTTGTTCCTTCTGTCTTTGCAAACATCATTTTCTTCCATCCATTATTGCTCTTGAGATATTCCTTTAAATCTCTTGCCACAAGTGCCATATCACCATCATCACTTTCTTCACTTGTTTCAACAACTTCTTTTCATTTTGTTGTTGTTGAACTTTAAGAGCAATGCCTTTCCTTGTCTTGGTTACATCTTCGTTGATTTTGTGATGGATCTCCTCCATCATAAGTAAGCCCGTAAGTTCATCATTTGAATAATTGTTGAAGTCCTTAGATTCAAATGATTCTAACGGTTGAACCGGTTGCAGTGAGAATTGTCCAATATCTTCAAAATACTCTATCGTTCAAAAAATGCACAATCTGTAAGATGAGTACAAAGAGCCTTAGTTTGTCATTCATATGTACCAATGCACAACTTTGAACAAATTAACCAAAAAGCCTTAATTCATTAGATATGCACAATAAGAAATTAAATTTTTCACTTCCTAAGAAAGCCCTAAAATCCTGGATATGCAAGGTATGTACGTCTAATTATTACACAATCACTAAGATATCCCAAAATCCTTATTTTTAGTATCGTCTATAACATATCCCAAAATACTAACTTTCAGCTACAAAAAGCCCTAAAACCTTACAATCCCGATCCATACCTCTGAGAGAGACAATGAGAAGGTGGGCTTTGGGGGCTCCGGCTTCGACAAGAATCTCGAATGGGAGGGCTCTGGTGACAGCAGGAAGAAGGTGGGAGTAGAGAGCTCCGGCGACGGCGGGATGAAGGTGGGAGTCGGACTCAAGGGAAGCTACTACTGAGGAGAGAGAGTTCCACAATTTGATGTTTAGAGAAAGAGAGATTGAAACTACTAAGGGCAAATTTATTATTCTCACCAATTAAATACCCGGATCATTAGGTTGGACCCAAATTTGTTAACCCACAACCTGCTTTTTAAAAAAATTTCACCACTTTCTCTCCATGCCGTTGGATTAGATCCAACGGCCACCAACAGAAGTCCACAAATTGCAGATATTACAGGAGACCAGTGAGCTTCACCTAAGGGATCCTGCACATAGCCTACATGCGAACTTCTAACGCTAGCTACTAGATTAGATCCAACGGTGGAGACTAAATCACCTAAAAAAAGGGTTAAACGGGTTGAATGAAATCGGGTTTTGAGCATGGGTCGATTTTGAGAGGAAAACGGGTTATTTCATTCAATCCCCAACACCCATTCCAATAGAACCTATCGACATATCTCTCTCTCTCTCTCTCTCTCTCTCTCTCTCTCTCTTCAACTCCCACAAATCTAGTCGACCTCCCACCTCTTTGTTGCCACCGTTCTTATCACTCTATTGCCGATGTAATTTTTTCTGCTTTGTTGTTGTGTGAAATCTGTGTCACTATTGTCCTTACTTTCAATACGGTAAATTTAATATCCCTGGTCATAGATCTGGTCAATGCTTAGAAGGAATTTGAATACTAGTAAACTACATATATTAGCTAAGCAAATTTCCATTGGAACTGAAGGCTTTTCTAAGTACAGGATTCAAGCCATAATAGATCCTTAATAGTTTTGGGATAGTTATGCAGGCTATCACGTGCTTTCAGAAAATTGAAAACAATGAGTACAAATGGAGGCCTTTTCCACACGTTTCCTCTAATTAGCAATGGGGACTGAGAAGGAGAGCACTTCGACGGCGACGGAGAAGGGAAAGAGAGACCCAATTCTAATGGGGACTGCTCCTGCGATATGAGAGAGATAGAGTTGAGAGATCGATTACATCCAATGCTGAAAGCTTACGGTTATAAACCGTGCTAGATTCCAATCCGAACCCAAACCCATGACCCATAACCCGAACCAGAATCTCCCTTTCTTCAAGTGACTTAATCTCCACCATTGGATCTAATCCAACAGCTAGCATTAGAAGTCCTCATTGTGGCTGTGTGCAGGATCCCTTAAGTGAAGCCTACTCTGTGTGTGTGTAATAAGCTTCTAATAAGGAATATTTTATTTTACTAAAATGAAGACCTTCTATTTTCTGATCAAATATTGTTGATCCGAACCGTTCAATGTGTTTAAAATATGTTTTTAAAGATACTCGCGAGAAATCAGCTCAAAATAATTTTGAGAAGGGCTTGATCAAAACAGTTTTTTTTATAAAACTGTTCCTATCAGCACTTATAAAAAATTGTTTGGATCAAATCCTTTATGATATGTTTTTTAGCCGATTTCTCACAGGTACCCTTAAATAACATATTTTAAAAACATTGAATGATTCAGGTCATCAAAATATAATCAGGAAACGGAAGTCTCTCATTTTAGCAAAATGAAAGATCTCTTATTAGAATGGTCTCTCTCTCTCTCTCTCTCTCTCTCTCTC
>JABCMJ010003802.1:0-20224 GCA_014822125.1 Arbutus unedo
TAAATTATTTTTCATTAAATTATTTTCCGGTCAAGATTCTCTGGCCTGAATCTTTGACTGAGTTATATAAAAAGAGAAGATGTTGTTACCTAAAATCTAGGATGGAAAGATTCCACGGATCTAGCCTACTTTCTTAATCCATTAGTTTCCTATTTTAGTTTTAATTGCAGCTTTAGATATTAAATCAACCAACAAAATCAAAGGTTAGCGTCCGAAACGCTACAACTACAAGCCTCGTAATCTACATTCCTGCTGTTCTTCGTGGATCGATACTCTATCTTGTCACTTTACTAGTTTTTTACATTGTAGAGGCAAAGATTAGTTTTACAAAATTAAAATATTGATTTGACCAGGCCATCAGCGACACTTTTGCTGGTCGATCACCCACAAAGCTAGTTGGTTGTGCAAGACCGTACGGACGACATTGAGCATTTTGTCCAGCTCAGTGGGCTTGGTCGCAAGACCTCGCCTAATTAATAGCCCAATCCGGTGCTGACTAAAATAGGTTTGCACAGTTGTAAATCCTAAAATCTTATGATAAATGTGTATAAGTTGTACCAGACATTTAATAATTAAAAAAAAAGGCTAAAATATAGCGTGGGACAACGACAAGAGCATTAATCTTATAGTCACCATATTCGCGTCATATGACACGTACATGCCACATTAAATAATACCGAATATAGTTCATAAATACGATAATCATTGTATTACTCATAATTGTGCTAAAAGTATAGTAAAAGAGTTAAAAAAAGAAATAAAGTGATGGGGACCATTTTTTCGGCAACTAGAATGATCCTCGTTTAGTTTTGTGGTAGTTGGGTTTTAATTCAATAATGCAATGATTCTTTATTTCATGAAAAGCACGGTTACTTGTTCTATGCACACGACCACCAAACCTATTCATCATATTACGATTCTTGTGAATGAAAGAACGAATAAAAAGGAAAGGATATTATTAGTGTTTATGTCAACTTTTGTGTGATTTTTAATTAGTTTTAAACATAACATCTTTGTGTCATACACCAATTTATTACACATAGTTCCCTTCTTCTTACTAGGGATTCTTCATTTTTCTAAAATACGGACATATTATTTTTTGATCAAATTTTGATGATTCAAACCGTTTAATTTATTTAAAATATATTTTTAAGAGTATTTACGCTAAAAATCGGCTCAAAATAATATCGAAAAGAGTTTAATGCAAACACTTTATGTATATGTGTATGTGTGTGTGTGGGTAGTTGGTGGTTGACTTTTGACTACTATTGATAAGTTCATCCACTTGGACCGTAACATTTTCTTCCTCATCTTTTTTTTTTTTTTTTCATAACTCGATATTTGCAGATTAACTTATTTCGTTTAATTTCAAGATTTTAGAATTAATGAACGTCCAATTGGCTCAAGGGTTAGTTTGTAGTGGTAGAAGTTGAACTTATAAACTTGGGAATAAGCCCTTTAACTTCTTTCGTAGCGTATAAATTTTAACCAGTATACGAGAATATAATAAGAGGAAGTATATAATAGAATAAGAGATTTGGTGATTAATTCTGCAGGATTTTGTTGGGTAAGAGATGGGTGAGGGAGATATGAATGAACAATTATTTTTTCATAAACAATGATGGCACTTGCAGAATTTATAGTGATATTTTTGAAAACAAAAGCTAGATAGAGGAGAGTTTCGTTCAGCCACTTCAATACTATCTTCAATTTCAGTTTCAAAAAAAGAGAAATTAACATCAGAATAACGTCTATTCTTTTTCAATTAAAGTGCTAAATTTTTTTAATGGGGTGAGCTAACATATTTTGGAGATAATAGGTTCTATGAATTTTTGGCGAGCTTTTTTTTAATTATTTAAGAGAGAATGAAGAGTAAATCAAAAGGCTTCCGAATACAATGCTGCTATGGAAAACTTGTCAAGTTGTGAAATACAAAAACCAGAGGAGGTGGACAATATTGCCCATATTAGATGCTTGGTAATTGATGCATGGTGGGGCCTAGTTATCACCCAATTCAGACCCACTACCCTTTCGGCTGTGAGTTTTAATGCAGAGACTGACGTGCCATACCTACCCAACCACCTTACATTCAAGGGGGGCAGTTGGGTCCAACAATAATTCAGCCATGCCCATTACTCAAATAGGAGGAGTACTCACTTGTCTGGATTTTGGACGGTGTAAAACAATACATTACGAATGCAAAAGTAGATGGTTTAGATTATTTTTACAAAATTTAAATCGAATCAAACTTTTGGTGAATGAATTTTAAATTCTGAACTTCGAACCGCATCAACCTCCTACTACTAGGAGTGATACTACGACGTGAGTATTATTCATGATTTTACGGTGCAAAATTTTGAATCACTCTATAATGGTGGAGAGAAAACTTCAGAGTGTATATTTTTCCACTATTAGCTGTGTTTATGTAGACATGAAATAGAAGAGCATCCCGGATGCATACTATTCCATCTTATATTCAAGATAAGATACAATTCTATTTAACAAGTCATTGAATCATGTCCACATGGACAACCCGATTGGGTGTCGAACCAGACCCAAATTCCAACATCAACTATTTGCACACTATTGTTTTTCTCCAATTAAACTCATTTTTCTTATCTTGTGAAATTATATATGTTGAGTTTGTGAAGCCTCATTCGATTTTAGTTGTCACGCTGTTGATTATGATCGGGTTCGATCTAGACAAGGATATTATGACCATATATACCACTTATATATGGTGAGTGGCCCTAGCTTATGTGTGAGATTTGGGCTTCACCCAGAAGATATGATGATGGATTCGTTACAGATTGATCCCCTAACCAGGCCCATAAAAGAAGCCTACTTCACAATCTACTGACTGTCCCTGCACTTTAATAATGTAGTGCAAGAGGTTTGGGCTCAGTAACTGGGCAAGGCCCAATAACATGGTCTGCACGCTCGCTAACCAGGCCGTCTGCTTTGAGCACGCGCTCGGCTTTTGGATCGCGCAGAGTAGAGCATTGACCCGGAGGATTCAGTTAAAGATGTGCTCCACATGTACACGAAGTGGTTCGGCTCAACTCGGCCACGTAGAATAAAATGGAAAACTATTACCTTTTTTTACTTTAACCAAGAATTTATCGACAAGAAGATGGTAGAGATTGAGACGTAGACTAGGTCGCTCTCTTGAGACGATACGCGCCATCTACGAAAGATTATGGCGTAATAGACTGTAAGTGCACGCTGTCCCTAGGATACAACAAACCCAACCACCAAGTTAAATACCCTTACAAGTTTACATTACTTGAAGGGTGAAAAATTCTCAAACAATATTTTCTTAACCCTCCAAAAAAACAGTACTATCATAGTAGTATAAAGAATGAAGACTTCTTAAAATATAAGCAAGGTAACAAAAGTTTTTCTTCTTAATTTTTATTCCTTGTAAGTATCTATGTAATTATTACCAGAACAAGTAATGATAGGAGTAATTGATATTTAATTGAGAAATATCATGAAAAATATTCCACACCTTTAAAACGTAAAAGAAATTATTTTCCCATTACTGCTTTAGCAACAATCATATTTTCCAAGACTTTGACAATTACAATCAAAACAGGAATTTCATATTTAAATCATGACTTTTGGATAATAAAATGAGTTATTATTTTTTATAAAAATATTCCAACAATTCCCCACTTATTTTATATAAAAATAAACAACGATTGAAAAATAAAATTGGGTTAAGATTGAATATCATGCATAATATGAGTGCCAATGGCTTGAACCCACATTTAGTGTTCTGCAATATTGTTCCAAAACCTAAAATGACAAAGTCTCAAACTAAGGTCTTTTAATGGAATACAAAATATTGTATTACACACATAATACTCAAGTATTCTGCAACGAGTTTATAAGCCAGCACATTAATTGTCTTATGCTTGATCCCAGCTTTCATGAGTATCTAGAGAATTAGCCCAATTCTCATAGAAAACGGCTCCACTTCCAAACTCATATAGGTGTGTTTATATCAAGGATGCTCTCGTAACTTTAACATTCCACTCATAAGAATTATAGAAAATATTAAAAGTTTTTATGAAACAAACTCATCTTTTCAACTGTTAAGAGATATATGCACTTGCACCATAGGGATAGACTGATAACATAGTGATATCCATTGATATCATGTGCATTTTATCAAACTACTCCATGATTCGTTTTTTCCTTTGAACCTAGTTTTTGGGATCTCCAGTCCCTAGGTTGGGTATCCTCATAGTTAGTTTATTCTTCTTTGGGCTTAAATCTCATCCCCCTCGATATTATCCAGATCTTTTCTTTAGCTAGAGCTTTTGTTCAAGGATTCGCAACATTATCTCCAGTTTTTACATAGTCAACACTTATAGTGCCACTTGTAACGTATGTTCTCACAGTACTGTGTTTCCTTCTAATAGATCTGGATTTTTCATTATAATATTTATTTTGCACCCTACCAATTGCGGCAGTGTTATCACAATGAATCAAGATAGGTGGTATTGATTTTTTCCACATGGAAATTTCAGACAAAAGATCACGTAACCAACCTGCTTCTTCGCTAGCTGAGACTAAAGCTATTAACTCTGTCTCCATGGTGAATTTTGCAATAATCTGTTGCCTTTTAGATTCCAACATATGGCTCCACCACTTAAAGTAAATATATAGTTAGTAGTAGATAATGAATCACCTAATAAGGTGTTCCAATCAGCATCACAGTATCCTTCAAGCACAACAAGATACTTTTGAAATAGTAAATCATATTTCATAGTTCTTTTTAGATATCTCATTAAACGAATCACAGGATTCCAATGTTCAACATTTGGTTTACTAGTAAATCTAGCTAGTACGCCTATTGCAAAGGCTATATCAGGTCTAGCACAATCAGTAGTATATCTAAGACTATCAATAACACTTGCATACACTTCTTGATTATAAATTTCATGATCATGCTTGGTAGAAAATAAGTGTATACTAGGATCAAAAGGTGTACGAGTAAGATTACAATCAAAATAATTAAATTTTATCAATATTTTTTCTATGTAATGAGATTGATCAATAAAAATACCATTAAAAGTTTTAGAAATTCTCATACCAAGAATCACATTTGCTTCTCCAAGATCTTTCATATCAAAATAAGTTTTAAGCAAAGTCTTGGTAGAATTGATAACATCTAAATTTGATCCAAATATTAAATGATCATCAACATATAAACAAATTATAACATGAGTACCATCCAAAGATTTATAATATATGCATTTGTTACTTTCATTTGTTTTAAAACCATTAGAAAGTAAACTTTGATAAAAAATTTCATGCCATTGCCTAGATGCGTGTTTTAAACCATATAATGATTTTAACAATTTACACACTTTATGCTCATTACTAGGCAATATAAAACCCTCAGGTTGGTCCACATAAATTTCTTCTCCTAAGTCACCATTTAAAAACGCATTTTTTATATTCATTTGATGTATCAACAAATCATGTATAATAGCTATAGCAATTAGTAATCTAATTGATGTAACTTTAGTGACAGAAGAAAAACTGTCAAAAAAGTCAATGTCCTCCTTTTGTTTGAAACCTTTAGCTACAAGTCTAGCTTTATATTTTTCTATAGCTCCACAAGGTTTATACTTTTTTCTAAGAATCTATTTACAATCAATAGTTTTACAACAAGAAGGAAGGTCCACAGCTTTCAAGTATTATTAGAAATTAAAGAGTCAATCTCATTGTTAATAGATTCTCTCCAAAAATCAGACTCGGTAGAGAATAAAGCTTTTTATGAGGATATAGGTTTGCCTTGAACATTATACACATAATAATCAGGCCAAAATTCTTTTCTACTCTAGGTCTCTTACTCCACCTAGGTTCAACCTCTATTTTAACGGTCTTATTTGAAGTAGAAGCTTGAAAATCGCCATTAACTTTTTGTTCAGGACCCTTACTAATTTTTGATTTAAAAGGAAATTTATTTTCATGAAAAATCGCATCTCTAGATTCAATAATGGAATTATTTTCAAAATCTAAAAATCTATAAGTCACACTGTTTAGTGAATATCCTAAAAATACACATGTAAAAGCCCTTTTACCAAGTTTAGGTCTTTTGGGATCTGGAAGCCTCACATAGGCTAAACAAGTCCAAACTTTAAAATAATTCACACTTGATTTATATTTTTTCCACAACTCAAAGGGTGTTAGAAAAGTCTTTTTATGGGGTATTCTATTCAAAACAAAATTTGCCGATAAAACAACTTCACCCTATAAATTTTTTGGAGCCCCACAACTAATGAGTATTGCATTGGTCAAATTAATAAGGGTTCTATTTTTTCGTTCGGCTACACCGTTAGAGGCTAGAGAGTAAAGGGGAGTCACTTCGTGAACAATACCAAGAGATTGAATATAATTATTAAGGCCAAGTGAATCATACTCTCCGCCCCTATCACTTCTAAACTTTTTAATTTTTCTATCAAATAAGTTTTCAACTTTTTTTATAAAAACAGTTAGTTTTTTAAAAGCGTCACTTTTATTTTTTAAAATATACACATATGAATAGTTAGAAAAGTCATCGATAAAAGTTATAAAATAACGGTTACCACCTTGTGTTAGGATACCTTCAAATTCATAAATGTCACTATGAATAAGGTCTAACAAATCATTGTTCCTTTCTACACTTTTAAATGGCCTCTTGGTTATTTTAGTCATACTACAAATTTCACATTTTTCTAAGTCTTTATCAAGCTTAGGAATCAAACTAAGATAACTCATATTTTTCATGTATTTACTATTTATGTGACATAATCTACCATGCCAAATATCAACACAAGAAATAATATAAGCAGAATTTGAAATTTCATTAATCTCAATATTGAGTTTAAACATATCATCACAAGCATAACCTTTTCCAGCAAACATGCCCTTTCTAGATAACACATATTGATTAGCTCAAAAATTTGTTTGAAACCAGCCTTATTCAAGAGAAAACTAAAAACTAAATTCTTTCGAATATTTGGAACATGTAAAACATCTTTTAGATTTATTTCTTTTCCAGAAGTAAATTTCAAAGGAATCTCTCCATTACCCACCGCTTCAATAGTGTGAGAATCACCAAGCATTATTTTCTTTTTATCATTCAAAATAGAATAGGTCTTGAACCAAGTTCTATCAAAGCAAACATGCCTTGTAGCCCCCGAATCAATCCACCACTCTTCCGAGCCTTCGAGAATATTTACCTCGGTAATCATAGCCACAAGTGGTTCTTCAGTCACATTAGTTTCTTTTAGGCCTATATTTCATGTTATATTTACTAGGCTTAAAATGGGCAGTTTGCTTGGAATGGACATTTGGATTATTATCATTAGCAGAGACTAAGTTTACCTTTGACCCATTACCGTCCATTGATTCAAATTTTTTGTCTTGGGTCATTGCCTCCTCTTCCACTCTCAAGCGGGTGATTAAGGCCTCAATAGTAAGCTCCTTTTGCTTGTGTCTCAAAGTCTTTGCATACTCCTTCCAAGAATCCGACAACTTGTCTATGATGGCTGAAACTTGCATTTGTTCATCAACTTGTATGCCTTCAGAACGGACTTCATGTGCAATCATTTGGAGATCATAGGCTTAATCCACGACTAATTTGCCTTCAACCATCTGAAACATGAAAAATTGGCTGCATGCATTTTTTTGGATCCCGCTTCTTTGGTATCATACTTTTGACGTAGAGCCTTCCAAATCTTTTTTGCCGAAGAATAAGATTGATCATAGTAATCATATAACTCGTCAGAAAGACAATTAAGTAGATAATTTCTACAATACAAATGATATTTCTCCCACTTTTGGATATTATTATTATGACGAGAAAGATCATTTTCACTCATGCCTTCGGTCTTCTTTTTCTTTGGATTTTTCTCAATCAAGATATACCCCACATTTAAAAGCGTAAGGTAAAAAAGAGTTTTTTGTCTCCACCTCTTGAAGTGAGCATCACGGAAACATAATGGCTTGTTAAGGTCACCTGTTTCGGAGGTGTTCGTCACTGAACTACCATTCACAACCGATAAATTTCCGCTCTCCATTTGGTTTCGTCTCAAATTGTTAGAATAAGATGGAGAAATATTATATTTTTTCCTTCAACCAAGAATTTACCGACAAGAAGATAGTAGAGATTGAAGCGCGGATTAGGTCGCTCTCTTAAGATGATACGCGCCGTCTACGGAAGATTCTGGTGTAATAAATTGCAAGTGCACGCCGTCCACAGGATACAATAAGCCCAACTACCAAGTTGAATACCCTCATAAGTTTACACTACTTGAAGGGTGAGAAACTATCAAACAATACTTTCTTAACCCCCCCCAAAAAAACACCACTATCTTAGTAGTATAAAGAATGAAGACTTCTTAAAATATAAATCAGGTAACAAAAGTTTCTCTTCTTGATTTTTATTCCTTGTAACGACACTGTGCTTGCAAGGACAAGATTTATATAATGATAAGTTGTATCCATGTAATTATTACCAGAACAAGTAATGATAGGAGCAATTGATATCTAATTGAGAAATATCATGAAAAATGTTCCACACCTTTAAAACGTAAAAGAAATTATTTTTCCATTACTGCTTTAGCAACAGTCATATTTTCCAAGACTTTGACAATTACAATCAAAATGGAAATCTCATATTTAAATCACGACTGTTGGATAATAAAATGAGTTATTATTTTTTAAAAAAATATTCCAACAAGTCTTACATAACACTTTATGTGTCGTGCATGATGTTATTTGCGATGACAATTATTTGTTACGTCATGCACTTTTTATCACTTTGAGCTCAGAGAATTTTAGTGTTCTAATCTAAGATTAATTGACAATACATAAATTAGTCTCTAGATTATATTTATCAAGTTTGGGTGGCTTACTTAAAAGATGTAAAAGAAAATCTAACACTTGTTTTCACGTTTAGCCCGGTTGCACATGGATATATGGATTGAGGAGGTGAAAAAAGAGATCCTGACAGAGATTCGATTGCGTGAGGTAAGATCACTCTAACACCCAATTATAATGCCATGTCAGATTATTTTGATGTTTCTATAAATAAATTATACTGTATATTTTTTAGTTGAGAATGTGGAACTCTATTCCAAATGAATTGGATTAGATATCATTAGTAACATGATTAAAAAATATATATTTTGCAATTATAGTTATAATCTTTCTAACCGTTCAACATTCTAAGTATAAATGTGGTCAAATATGTGAATACTGATGTCTTTTTAACTTGATTTGTTGCCAAGATAGTAAAAAATCGATGCTTGGTACACAGTCATGCAACATCTCAACACCATTCTTTACTATCAAATTTATGTAAGATTTAGAAACTTAATTATGAGCCTTACGTGAAAATGTGATAATAAAAATGTTAAGGTACTACGTGACGGTGTTTACAGCGCAAGCGAAATCATGCAAATAGAGTAACTTCAGTCTCACCCGATTGTGATGCCCCATCAATCAATATCGGTGGACGTCATCATAGAGGAAGAGGAAAGAGAAGAGAACTCGCCGATGATCTAGATTTCCAACGCCTTGAAAAACTGGTCAATAATTTTCATGAGTAGGTAACGGGTTCTATTGGATACTCGGATCTGCTCCAAAATCCACGTCATCAATGTGAGATGCCACGAGAAAGGAAGCATGAAACCCCAAAAATGCTAGAAACACATTATTTTTGCACATCATTTTTACACATCACTCAAAACTACGTTATTTTGTGTTGGAAAAAAATCATATTTGTTTTTGATCCACATTGCTCAAAATATATTTGGGTCTTGCTCAATACAAAAAGACGTAATTTTAAGTAATGTACAAAAGTGATGTGTTAAACTAATGTGTGTGTAACACTCTTGATGAAACCGGAGGAAATACAAGTCAGCCAATGACACGTCACCACATTCTTCCCCAACCAAAAGGACTCTGATCTCCCCTCATGTGATCTGACCGTCCAAATAACAATAGCTGCCACGTAACCCCTCTTTGACTGCAATTTTTCATGCTTTGACTAACACCATGTGAACTCCTTCAACACCTCTGATGATCTGTTTACGCTTTATCACCCGCCACGTGTCCTCGTTGACACACAAAATCTGTTGACATGTCACTGTCGCCAAAAGGGCTTGAAACCCCAGCTGGACCAGTGAGCACAAACCCCTTATTCTTATTTTTTTTAACTAAAAAAGAAAATTAAAAAAACAAAAAACAAAGAGATCGTCTTATTCAAAACCACGGCATGAGTGCACCGTTATTATAGAGAGAAATACATATTTAAATGGTGGTTATCTATTCAAGTCGAGTTGAATTTTGAAGTGTTTGGGTTTAATTTGTTCAAAGTTAGGTGAGTGCTTGAGTTTGGAGCTCAAATAGACGGGCTAGAGCTCGTTCTTGTCTAAGAAACTCAAGCTTGTCTCGAGCTCGAGTAGAACAAACATAGGCTAGTCGAGTTCATGCTCACACTCAAGCCCTCTAGTTAAATATTAATAGAATTGTGTAAAGTACCACATATATTACTAAAATTGAATTTTATACAAAAAAATTGCAAGTCTACTCGAGCCAAACTTCGACTAACTCGAGCTTGTATCATTTGTAGAGACAAACAAGCGGGTAGTCACAAACAGAAGAATATCTAGACTAAAGATTAGCCGAACATGTAGTCCAAATAAAGAAAAATGTGCGGCTTGAAGGTTTAGAAAGGCATGTAGCCTAACAAGAAAGACTGTGATAACCTCGATGCTGGAAGGATCAATTAGGTTACATTACTAACCTTAACGGAAAGTGGTAGTAATCTAACCTAAGGAATTGAAGAGGTGATGGCCCTTGAGAAATAAAAAGAGGAAGTTGAGTTTATATTTGCATATAAAGCGTAGAGGAGATACAGAAAGATAGTACAACCTAGCTACGAGAAAGAACAACATCAAATTAATTTAGTAGTCGCTATCCTAAAGCACGCATAACGAGCGTAAAATTTTGACTTGAGCTTGTTAACTTAACGAGCCATTCCCTAACCGAGCCTCAAGCTACTCACGAATGGCTCGATTCATTTATTTGCACCTGGAACAAAGTTGTCTTTTTCCTTCCCATTTATTTGTTGGAACCTAACAATTAAGAGCTACAGATCAAATTGCCTCCTTAGTCCCAAATGGAAGTAATTGACAAGAGCAACGAGAAGGCATGAGAACTTCAATTTCGATTATCGAACGGATGGTGAGTCAATGGCTAGCTAGTAAAAAGATGTGACATTCAACTCCAAAGCCCAAAGAGCCAAGCCATGTCCAACCCAGACCAAAAGCCACAAAATTCGGACAAAGGGCCATCGGCCCACTAGCATGGCTCAGTCGTCCGGCTGAGATGCAAACCCACTTTACAATAGATTCTCCCTGGCTAACTCGAACTCGAGTATCATTTACAAAACAAGCATAAAATTTTGACTCCAGATCATTAACTTAACAAACCCTTTCGTAATCAAGTCTCAAGTTGCTCACAAACGGCTCGGTTCATTTACGAATTTCCCCTTCAAGGGCAAAAATAAAAAGATGGATGGTGAGTTGGGCCCCTAGGGGACTTGAAGAAAGGTGGTGGTGAGCCAACCATAAGCTACTGCATGTGCATATGATTTGCGTTAATGAAGTGAACCCCTTCTTCCGTATTTGGCCGGCCCAAACGTGATCACTTCTACCTGTCTTTTTTGTCCCCAAGGTTTAGCTCCTACCCCCACCAGCCACCACCAGTGCAACCAAATCTTATGACTCATTGCTTTTCTCCTTTATGTGTGTATATGGGTATCTATAAATATATGTATAAATATAGCTAACCGTATCACTCACACTCTCTCGACCCTTACTCTAAGCAGATCTTATTCACTACATTGAAAATGGCCACTCTTTCAATGTCATATATGCCAATTTTCTTGTTTCTTTTCATGATTTTTGGATTTCATGGCGGAGCCTATGCATTCTACGGTGGTTGGCGAAGCGCTCACGCCACGTTTTACGGTGGCTCTGATGCTTCTGGCACAATGGGTGAGTGAAAAAAAACTCTTTCTCCCCCTTCCCCCTCCGTTCTCACGCTCTATGCGCACGTGTAAGTCTATCGTTGAAGTACGATACTACCAAAAGAGAGATTTATAACATTTGCCCGAATCATTTCATAACATAAATCGAGTCTACTACATTTGACTAATTTCGGAATCTAAGAGCACTTGCTCCTATTAGAGAAGGATGAGAGCCGACTTTTGTACGTTTGATATGCTAGCATTGTGAATTACCTTAGAAAGTTATACCCATACAACATGACTTTTGTTATGACTTTATATGAACATGTACGCACGTTTCAAAATATTTTCAACATTTTCTGTCAGTAACATTTGAACCTTTATTAGGATATAAAGAGACATGTCACATATATTGATTAATATATGAACTTTTATTGGCTCTATTTATTAATATATAAAGAGACATGTCACATTTGAACCTTTATTGGCTCTATTTTGATATAAAGAGACATGTCGCATTTGAACCTTTATTGGCTCTATTTTGGCCAAATAGAGCCAATATTTACACTTGCAATATTATGTGACATCATGTTGTGTGTGAAGGGGGAGCATGTGGATATGGAAACTTGTACAGCCAGGGGTATGGGACCAGAACTGCAGCTCTAAGCACAAATCTCTTCAACAATGGCTTGAGCTGTGGAGCATGTTATCAACTTAGGTGCCAAAATGATCCCCAATGGTGCCTCGGCGACACGATAACAGTCACCGCTACCAACTTCTGTCCCCCGAACTACGCCCTCTCGAACGACAACGGTGGGTGGTGTAATCCCCCTCTCCAACACTTTGATTTGGCACAACCTGCATTCTTGAAGATTGCCAAATATAGCGCTGGAATCGTCCCTGTGGCTTACAGAAGGTATGCCATACCCGATATAGTATTCAACATGTTAGCCCATAAGTAAATAAAACGACTGTTGCTCACCCGAAACGATCGTAAATGGTGACTTGGAAAGTTGAATTTTCTTGGGCTGTAAGGTTGGCCTTCAACTATCTTTTAAACCCATCACAAAAAGTGCACAACACATGGCTTCAAGCTTCACCTTTTCAAGCCTCACCTGATGTAGGTATTAATTATGTGCACATTTCGTATGATTGATTTCTAGTTAGTTTTGGACTCGTAATTCCTAAGAACTTCATAGAACACCAATTCGACACTCAATTCTTGGACTAAGGATCAATATGAACATTAGTCACATGAAGGATAGAGCCAGGTTCTTTCGATCAACATGTTCCTAGTCGGGCCTGAAGGGATGAACGAAGAAGTGCACCCGGGTAGACTTCAAGAGCTCTTGCTCCGCCTATCCTCCCACTTATAATTATGTTGGGCTCGCCTAACCCACCTTAGCCACTTTCGTGGAGTTGCTTTAAAATGATCATCTGTGGAGAAAAGAGAGGGTTTTGGCTCCAAAAGAAGCAATTGCCGCAATAAAAAAAGAAGGGCAATCAAGCGACAGGCGTTGTCGGCCGTTTTTACTCAGCTTCCGAGCTTCGAAAGCATCACTTGTACATGTTATACTAGTAATTCAAGAGTAGTAAACAGTTTGGAATTTTTTTGACAGGGTACCTTGTGTGAAGCAAGGAGGAATGAGGTTCACCATAAACGGCCATTCTTACTTCAACTTGGTTCTGATAACAAACGTAGGAGGTGCAGGGGATGTCCATGCAGTGTCCATAAAGGGGTCCAAAAGAGGGTGGCAAGCTATGTCAAGGAACTGGGGCCAAAACTGGCAGAGCAACTCTTACCTCGATGGCCAAAGCCTCTCTTTTCGAGTCACGGCCAGCGACGGTAAAACCATCACCGGCTACAACGTCGTACCCTCCGGTTGGCAATTCGGACAGACCTTTGAAGGAGGTCAATTCTAGGGAGAGCGGATCCAGGCAACTGTTACTGGAAAATATATGCGTTTATAGACAAAGATATAGACATATAGATATAGATATAGATATATATAGATATAGATATAGTATGAAGAAAAGGTCATATATGTATGAACCCCAACTTGGTTGAAAACGAAGGTTTGGGGGGGTCAAATAAGACATTTTCGTATTGATTTCACGTAATGGACTGGTAGAATTATAAATGGTTTCATGGTTACATCTAAATTGGAATGCTTGGTTTCTTCTCATTGTTTCTCATCTCTCTAAAACATTTAAAAGACTGTCGTATGCCGGACTTTGGAGGTTTTGGGTTATTGCTCGTACAGGTACTTGGCCCAGTTCACTCTAGTAATGGGTCAGATTGAAGGATTATTGAAGACTCGGTCTTCTCCTCTTGTCATCGTGGATTCTTGGCCCTGTTGCTGCAGCAATGAGGTGGACTGAAGGCTTGACAAAAGGCCGCCACGGTGTGCAACTAGTCCGCTTTTGACTGCACAATTAGCATGTGGGTTAGATTAAACGCATAGTGATCGGCATGATCACTGTACAATAATTTATCAAACTTTCTTGCAAGGATGGATGCTCAGCACGGCCATATGGATTATAGTCCTCGTCGGGATGTCGTGGGATGCAGATGGTTGCCCATACGTGATGCACGACCACCAATACTTCTAGACGTCGTGCACATGACAATTTTACCACATGGTGGCTCACAAAGTGACATTCTCAGACAGACAAGATGGCCCACAAAGTGACATTTACAAACGTGATGACGCGTGCGCCTTAGTCGACTCTTATATAAGGTGATAAAACACTCATAACGAGGTACACACAAATACTCTTTTCAATTAGATCATTCTTTTTCTGAAACTAACTTAAGCATTAGAGTAACCTCCGGTTACCATCGACCAATCAATACTCTCGGACAAAGGAAAATTCAACTCAAGTAACTCAGAGAGAAATTTACCTGGTTCAAGACTCCAGAGAGACATACATCAATCCTATCAAACAGAGAACTATCAGTCATCTATACATTGACAATATTTTTTTAATACAAGTAATAACATCAAACCAATATCATACTATCTAAGGTGAAGGTGGAGGGACTTGAATTCTAAACCCAGATTGATTTTAGGTACAAACACCCAAACACTTTGGCTAGCTTGCAAGTTCTCACATTGACATTGGGTGCATAAAAAACTAGTCTTGGGCTGCATAACTCCAATTTCCCAATTGCAAATCCCCACCCTAAGAGAACTTGAAAAGAAAATAAAATTTGAACGGCAACCACGGATAATTCTACATGTACATTTCAATTATAGAAGAACAATGGGCATTTCCTACAAAAATTCACAAGATCTTCAAGAAAACTGGCAAGCAAAACTGGAAATTCCTCCAAATCCCTGGCAGTGAACTCAATAGTTCAGCAAGGAGTATTTCACTCTCAAGACTATTTTCCCTTTTTCCACCCCAAGCTTTCCTCCTGTAACCAACCAATGACCGGGAGGATCTTGTGGGCCCTTGGTCATCTCAGACATGTCAACAAATTTCGCTAGCTTGTTGCCCGCGATGTCTTCACTTGATCCTGAACTTGAGTCACCATTATTATTTGCAGTGGTGACCACTTTCTTCAAATTTTCAACAGGGGAATGGTCCCACAATGATCTTTGAATTGTACAGCCCGGTAACCTAGAGTATAGAAGCTTCATGTATAAGACATTTCTTGACCCGAAATCCCATACCCCTAGCTGAGCTCCTGTCACAATGTATACACCGGAGGAATCGCCAATAAAGGTAGCGGGGCTCTCAATTGGTGCAGTGCTAACATGAGAGAATTTCTTCCATTTAACTGGCTCAAACCATCGGCTATCTTGCTCTTCAGGACCCTGCCACTTTGGAGCACCGATGGCCACGTGGGTGTCCCAGAATGGTTGAAGGATCTTTGCAAGGGATGTTAAGTGCTGGAGATGAATACATAGCCGATTCTGCTTTAATCCTTCTAGACGTAACCGCAAGCCAGTAACAGGCTTACGTCCAACTGATACCTACATGAAAGTAGAGCCACAAGTCAGGAGGAACTAGGTTACTAACAATCTTAAGCTTCAGATGACACCAAGCATTCCCTGATTAGAATGGTCAATCACAATCAGAATATAATGCCAAATCTGTGAATTCATAGTATGGGCCCTATTTTACCCGTGTGTCGGGAAAAAAGAATTGGAGAACCCAAAGTTGTTCAAGCGGAGTACTACATGAAATAACGGTAAATGGAATTGTTCAAATTCATAAGGCCCCGAATGCTGTCCATATTTAGTTGCAAGAGCATCCTACTAGGGTGTCGAATCCGCCCCAACCATCTTCTACTGGCACTTCCAACCATACTCTTCCATGTGTCATGTTCCCCCACCCATGCTCCCGCCTCCACGAATTTGTGGAACTTGCATACATATATGTACTCTATACTCTTCTACTGGCATCCCAACCATACTCTTCCATGTGTCATCATTCCCCCACCCATGCTCCCACCTTCACTTCGTGCACTATGGTCCAACACACAACCCAGCTATATGCCACATTACTTGTACTTTTTATCAGATTGCCTCTTAAAAGATTTCAACAAAAAGCAGAAGGCCCACTAACATGCACACAAGTTTAGCACAGCATTAATTATAATTCTGTCTTACATTCTGTACGCTATTTTCTTTTTAATTAAAAAAGATAATGGCAAACAATGAAAGAATCCATCTATCACCAGTATATGGCTCTGCACACTTAACCATACTTGCTCTTGGCTGATATAAAGCTTTTGGCCCATCATGCTGAACTGCAAAGAAGGACAAACAGGTTCCTTCCTTTGGTGCCCAGGAAGCTTATCCCGCATGGGTGCCCATACCCGAGGGACCTGAAATTCTAGGAAATATCTCAGCTCTTCAATCTGAGGTTTGTCTGCAAAAAATTAGTCAAAACGATATTAAAGTTAGCAACTAAGAGGAATCCATGGATCATTGCCATGGTTCCTGCCTGATATTGAAGAGAGAAAAAGAAGACAAGTCCATGCAACCACATATGACAAAGTTTAAGACGTCTTACGTTCAAGATAGAGATCTATAGCACGAATCAAATGTTCATTCCCAGTCACCCCTTCAAGAAGAAGGGTGATAGGATAGAATGACATCTCAATAATGTCCGGAGAGGACTGAACTGTCCTCGCCCATTGTGAATGACTTTGCTCCAGATCATCTCCTCCCCTACGTCTGAAAATGACTGTAACATCCTGCATCAGAAGTAAAGTAACGGATAATTGAGTTCAAGGTCTTGTAATAATAACTCATGCAAACCCAGGAGAATTAAGAATCCTGCCACTGCACAAGTTCCTCTCTAGCACTCCCGTAAACACACAATTGTAATAAAGCCACTAGACACAGAGAGAGAGAGAGAGAGAGAGAGAGAGAGAGAGAAATATTGTCAACAGACTGTAAGAGGGTTGCATTGCATCACGTTAACAGGAAAAATAGTTACCTAAATGCTCGTAACTAGCATCTGGCAACAATGTCCAGGTAATACGAAGTAAGATTTAAGGTCCCATATCTGTTTTTATTGCATCTTATGGATACAAGTCCAACTACAACATATGGAATGGAAAAAAAAGAGTCCACATATCCAACTATAGTATGCAAAAAAATAATAAGTCCACAGGTAGGGGTGGGGCTTAGCCCTCTAGCCCCCTCTCCTTTCTTCTTTTGTTTTTATCCGTGTGTGTGCCTCAGTGTTCGTGTATGGGTTTGACGGTGTTGGAGGGTAGGAAAATCCAGCAGAGTGACTTGCACAAGAATTAAGCTGCTAAGCTTTCTCCCAATTAATTTGGAGGTCAGCTATATGCCTATCTCTAACACTTCTCCCAGCTCGATCTACAAACAAAATCAACTTGAAGGAAAAGGATATCATCCTTTCTTAATAAGAGGGAATTCCACATGAAAACCAAAATATCTATGTTGAATGTGAAAGAAAAGGATACAATCCATGATATATTATTAAGAGGGAGTTCCATGAAAAAAACAAAACAAAATATCTCTGTTGACTTCAGTTGGTTAATAAGAACATATAGTGCAGATAAGAAAGGGAAAGCAACAACTCTTCCTCCCCTAATCACTACAACAAATTCTTGAAGATTAAGCAATAGACACCAGAAAAAGGAAGCAACGTCCAAGAAACAAGTAGAACAAAGAAACATACTTCTTTTCCACTCCCAGTAGTATAAGGTGCACTAGTGGGTTGAGGATATATCCCTTGGCTATTGAACAATGAAGGTTCAGCTCCCTGCAGAATAGATAAGGAAAAGATAAGAGAGAAAAGAGAGAGAGTCAAGGTAAATCCAGTAGAGACAAAAGAAAATGAAAAAAATAATGTTCCCATCCATGAAGAAGAAATAAAAAATATGATGGACTTGCCTTGTCCTTATGCTTCAATAGACCTGAATTTGTAAGGCTGTCAATGCTGGAGAATCTTTGATTTCCAATATTCTGAACGTAATTTTTTATCTCCATTGTTGATAAAGGCGATGTCTGGTGCTGTTTAACATAAATGACGTCCTTACCGCCAATAGTTACAGATGTAATAACATGCGTCCCAAAGTTCTCAATAAAGCTGTCCAAAAACAAAAACACAATACCAAAAACAGATTACGGTTGCAGACAATAATAGGCTCAACCATCCCCTTCTGTAAGTAACTTGAAGACTTAATACCTTGCTAAGGAGGGTGGGTCCCAAGATGTTGGGACTGCTTTCTTTACATTTTCTTGCAAAACCAGTGGGCACCTTAAGAGCTGAACCTTAGCAAGCGGAATGAAAACACCATCCACGGATAGAGTATTTGTAGCTGCAGCGTCTATATTTTTAGAACCAGTATAGCTGAAAGCAGCATTGAAGCTACCAAGAGGAAAATCTGCTGACAGACCAACCTTCTTATTGAAATACTCTGCCATCTACAGTTGCACAAAGTGAGGACCATATAGTGAAAATCGTGCAATACAAGGAAGACACCATATCCTACAATGAAGTTCTCTTATAAAATATTATCGACTAGTTAGGAATTCACAAGACTCCAGCTAAAAACAGTCTTCTTTCTCTTTAATATTATTTCCTTCCTCCTATTAGGAGAGGGCTCAAGTACCAAACTCAGCATACTTGCAGTTAAATGAATTCATAAGACTTTTCATGGATAATATATTAATAAACCATTGTGAAAGTAAATACGGATGCTTCTAATATGTCAATATGTGTAGACAAATGTGAGAACTTCATATTGTTGAACCACAAGAAGCACCCTGCCTCCACGGTCCTGCCATAAGCCTCTGAACCAAATTGGCTCTAACTCCTTGCTTTATAGAATTTCGATTGCAACAATCAATACACTATCCAGGAAATATATTAAGCTCTTGAGCTTTCCATCACAACAGTGGACCTCTCTACCCACATAATCATACAAAACCAATATAAGGAAGAGAAATGTGTGGAAACTCAACAAAAATTAGTAGACAACTGAAGATGCAAGTATGGAATGAAAGTGGTAGCTAGCATTCCTATTTTATTTAGCTAGTCATCTACAATAACTACTGATGCAGGAGTATTATCATGGTTTAAGTAACCCTATGAAGTACTACGAGCTTATATCACGTGCTTTTCAAAATAGGTAAGCCCTAATCCACACTCAATTAGTTCAATCGCAAGCTCTGATCAAGTAAACTCAATAGCTTGTGCACATTGACAACCCTAAACACGAAAGGTGTTCTGGAACCATTACACTCAACCAGTCACTAAGGCCCCGTTTGGACTAGAAAAAATAGCCAGCTCATGCTAAAAGCAGCCGCAGCCGAGCAGCAGCAGCACAATCAGCCGCAGCAGCAGCCGCAGCCAGCAGCCAGCAGCCAGCAGCAGCAGCCGCAGCCGCAGCAGCAGCAGCCGCAGCCGCCGCAGCAGCAGCAGCACAATCAGCCGAGCAGCAGCAGCACAAAGCAGAATCAGCAGAATCAAACAAGGCATACTAATAAACCTTTCAACCAAACATTCCATATACTCAGCCAATGGCTAATACTAGAAACAAATATCCAATATTCAGGAATAACATCATCGAGTTGCACGGTTCTGTAAATCTTTTCAAAAGTCATTGGTTTTCTGGCTATCAAATAGCTTGGTTGACTAGGTACCTGATTTGGGTATTCGGATATATTTTCTGGCTATCAAATACTT